>JABXJD010000011.1:2975000-3272500 GCA_013375575.1 Percina caprodes | reverse complement strand
TAATGGTGGCATTTTAACATTCAAATACATTACAGTGTCTTTCTCTGCTGAGTCACGTCAGGAAGCCGTTCCACACAGACTTGATCTTGTTTGAGCAATCGTGGTTTGGGTCCAACAAAGCAAAGACAACACATGTTTTGAGCAGATTTACTTCAGCAAACCTGCTCCAATTTAAACCTTTCTGTTACTTGAGCTCTATAAATCTTGCATTTTACACTTTAACCTATGTAAGACCTGAGATGCAAGTAAGGAAACAAATTCTGGTGATCCATGATCTAAACTGTTTTCTCTCCTGTGTTTATAACTATAGAACAGGTGAAGGAATGGTTTGGTTTGGTGGACTTTGGTACACTGGAAGGCTAAGTGAAAAGCTGGCTGTCAGGGTGGAGGACGGAGAAGGAGATGCAACATTCATAATGTTGCACTCCTTTGTACACATTACAAGTGACAGAATTTTTTTTAAATATACAGTAAACTGTGTGAGCTAGTAGAAGCATTCTTGGACAATAGATTTACTTCATTACAAACACCTTTTAAAAGAACAATAACAAAAGTTCTTTTGTCTTGTTCAAGCTTGTGGATTGGAAGATAAAACAATAAAAAACACAGATTCTGAAATACAATTATTGATGTCATCAAGTATGAAAAACATGGAGTCTGTGGATTAAGATAAGACTACACACTACAACTCAGTGTCCACTGTGCGCACAGCCTCTCCAACAGTGATCTTCTACACTACACCTGGATGATATTCAGACTCCTCTGCTTTGAGGTTTAATTTTAATGAGCGTGTCCCAAGGTTTAACAAGTTTTTTTAAGGTCAGAGTTCCACGTCTTTGAGTAAATGCCAAATCTCTATGTCTCTAAATCTCTCACTATGATTGTTTTTTGAATACGGTTAAAGAGACATGCACAAACAAAAATGTCTACTGATTGCCAAGTTCAATAGCATCTTTAACCATCTTTTGTGTAGCTCTGCACAAATTTACAAATTACATAATTTGCTTTTGCATATGGGCAGTTTTAATTTATTACTAGGAATGTAGCGGCCCAGAAAACCCTGCCTATACAAAATGCAAAGGACCCAAAGGAGTAATTCTCACCCTACAGATTAGTGGTATGGTAATTGTGTAAAGGGGTTAAGATCCATTTATCAATAAGCATTAGTTGAGAGAGCAAAGATTTTAAAATGGCAAGTCCTTTTAGCCAATGGAGCCTCCTGATAGTCAGAGGCTCCTCAGGCTAACTCACATGAACAAAGGGATTTGACCACTTTCACAGGATTTAGTAAGCCTTTGTCACCTTAATTGTGATTTCAGGCAAAGCTCTGTTGTGGGTGTCTGCGGTCACAAAAAGTGGATTATATTAAGACCTCTGTGGGGTTAATCAGGACAATCTAGATTTAGATGTCTAGGGACCTGGTGTTTTTTCTCTGCTGTAAAACAACTGGCATGTGCTCCTTGTAATTCAAAGGTTTAATGCAGCACAATGGAATTTGTCAGTTTGTGGATTATACACTGCATTATGTAACATACTGCCTCTATACGTTCTTGTGGAAGCTGATATGATTTAGTGAACATAGTCATTTAAGTGAGAAAGATGCACCAATTGTCTTAAGATATGTAGCAATAATGTTAATACACTCTCAGAAATAGGCCAACCTGCTTTTTCTCAAGAGTTATTATTCCATTACATACCACTCTGGGGTTGTTCACTGGCCCTGTGCTGATACTCCCTCTGTTTTTCCAGCAAATCCCTCACTAAGACCCAGTCGTTTCTTTTCTCATCCTTCTCCTACGCTCCCTTCAGTTAAGAGTTGTTTTTTTCCACACAGCTGTCTTAAAGCTTGTCTTACATATTTTTTGTATTGGACATAGGCCTGATAAGCAGTATAAGAAGCGCTCTAATTAAGGTATAATTTAACTGAATTGATATTGTTTAAAACTGTCTGTTGTATCCATGTTGCCCAAGGATATTATCGTTACTTATAACCGTATGGAAAAAAAACAAACAAGGTTCACTTCCTTCTTTGGCCTTCCCAGGCAGATGCCATGCCTGTTCTGTGCTCCTTAACGTCACCACCTCAAGCTTCAGCAGAGGCCATATATCAGGCAGCATCAACATTCCCTTCAGCACAGCATTCAGCCCGGATGGTGAGCTGGTGCAGTGTCCTGCAGCAGGAATACTCCAGAACTACAGAGGACGTGTCATTGTGATCATAAGCCACCCCATGAAAAGTGCTGCTATGGTGAGAAAGCAGTCTCAGACACACACACACACACACACACACACACACACACACACACACACACACACACACACACACACACACACACACACACACACACAGTCATTTTTCCAGGAATTTCTCAAGCAGTGTCTGTTTAGCAATCATACTGGTTTCAACATTTGTATGTGAAATTACTTACCAACACTATCACAACTCAGTGTTTCACAATCCATATGTACCATAATTACCAGGACAACTATTCCACTTTTACCATCAGCACCTAGTAGCTTTCACCAATGTATGTAAACTATTATTTTTTTTAGTAATATATTTTCTGTTTTTTGAAATTACAACAATAAATATTTCCGGTCACAAGACACAAAGGGCAATTCTGCAGCATTCATGTGGTTTCAGAATAATCTGAAAAATAAGGTTCGAACCACGAAAATTCACAATGCATTAACGTTGTGAGATAGGACATACCTTGGCGGATGTCTGCGCTCTCCGAGTAGTTATACAGTGTTATCATTTGGATTTTTTATTTTCATAAATTACCTCTAAACACACCCTGATATCTGACAAATATCAATGAGCCGATACGATGTGAGACAGATGGGCTATCAGCCAGGAAACAACAAAACAATGAAACCGTATCAATGAGTAAAGTCAAAGGGCAGAAGAAACGATAAAGATTTTGATTGTTTCATTGTCCTCTTCTCAGTAAATTTTTCTCAGTTATAAGTAAATAATCACCTAAATCCAATGTTGTTTCCGTCATCATTTTGTATTTCATATTGTAAATTGTTATTGTAACTGTAACACCACAGCGTTTCCTACAAAATGAATTATTATTATTATTATTATTATTATTATTATTATTATTATTATTACCACTAGACAACATAAAATGTGTTTTATTTGTAAAAAAAAAAAAAGAAGGTTGTGACACACAAGATTAATGAGCACTGGTAATACTACGTTTCCCGAATAAATGGACAGTATGCAGAGTTATAATGGACCTTGTGATGTGTGTAGTGGTGTGTTGGGTTATTTTGTAGCAGCCTGGTGTCATTTGTAATTTAATGAAGGTGGGTGTCCATGTGTAATGGCAATGCGCTTTGGTGCTGCACTTCTCAAATCAAAGGCTGCAGATTTATTTAAATGTCTGTAAAGATGCCTTCAGACGGCTGCAGGGATTTAAAGGCAGGGTTGGTAATGAAGCTAACAAGTTTTGAAAATAGCATCTCCTCGGTGCTCTGAACCACACACAGACTTGCACGAGTACCGCTGCGTTGCCGCTTCAGAGCAGAGCAGAAAAAGTACCGCAATTTTACTTCATGTCTCATTTACCGCAAAGCAAACGCCTAATATCATAATACCAAATGTTTTAAGCAGACATGACTACTGTTAGCAACAGAGCAACGACGCACATTGAGCTTAGCCTTGTACCAGGGAGGGGTAGAGACTGCGCAGCAGGGCAAGGAAGCATTTCATTGGTTCTTTCCAAGCAGACAGCGAGGCAGGGATTGGTAGGCATTTTTACAGGATTCCATTTCCAGCAGCTACAGAAGACAGATCTATTTTGCTCCTTTTTTATAGCCCATAACTTATTAATTCCTGTCGTTGTATAAAGACCATTTCAAACTATATATCAAAAAGTGTATATTACCACCCCTGACTTTATTGAACTGCAGGAGAAGCTTTCCATACAGTCTAAAGCAGCCAATTTAAACCCATCTATTGGCTGGAGAGTGTTTAAGTAAAATAGTAATTAAAATAATTAGTCTTTAATTAAAATAGTAGTTACAAGAGTAGTTACATTTTTAGCATTATTGCCTTATTTCTTTAGAATCAAAATACCACACAGAGCGCTGCTTGCACTAGTTGTGTCACCACTGTTAAAATAGGGTCCCTTGTCTTGTTAACATAAAAGATTTTGCAAAATTACTAATCCCTCAAATTCAGACCTTTGGCTTGTCAAATCCACAGCAGTCTGGGGAAAACCCTGGAAATCCTGAGATAGCCAAACATCTTTGTGCATTTGAAAAGACTTGACCCAGGAAACAGCTACTCTGGTGGTACTCTGAGTTTTATTTGGGTTTAAATAGAAGATATGTTCATAGGTCTGATGTCCAGTATGGTAAAAAACTGTTGTGTCTTTGCTTCTTTTCTAAAAGACACTAGAACCTTAGCTTAGGCTGAAACTGTATTTTACATAAATAATTGTGTGTGACATTTCAGTGCGCAGAAATAACTTTGCTCGCTTCAGCGTAACAGAACAGAGAACTAAATTGATCATTATAAATTCTCCTTTTGTGCCTTCTTTGGAATAAATTAGCCAAACTTAAATTTTAAAACTCAGCAGGGATACTGCTTCAGGCAATATCCCAATTTAGAAAAGATCCTTCCATATGTTGGAAAGAAAGGGAGGAAATTAAGTAGTTCTCCCTAATTGAAGAGACAGTCCTGCATTTTTAGAGCGCAGCAGTAATATATCAGTTTCTAACCTGGTTGCAAGAACTCCAAAAAAATAAATAAAGAGTTACGAAGTATTGGAAGAATTTATCTGCAGAGAGACTGAAGTGTAAATAAAGTTTGTGAACTGTATGTAATCAGCACGGGGGCATAGCTCTTTTTGCACAGTAATCATCATATGCTTTAAGTTGAAGCATAAGTAAGAAATCAGGGTTGTTACACATAAAGTTTGATGATTGATCGTCATCTTTATCGTCACACAGTATGATGACTATTCTCCCCCACACTTGAAATTCCACATCTGAGTTTCATGATAAACCACGGTAATTCATCAGACCTTTCAGTGGTGCAGGTTACAGAATTAAAGGTTGATAAAAGGACTCAATAGTGCTTAAATGCCATCCACATCTCTGTGCACTGCACCAGTGGCATTATCTTTAGCTCTGGGGCAAAGCAATGAGTCCACTCACCATGCACTCAGGCTTTACTGTACCCCTTTAACATTTAAATCATATTGCCAATCAGAAGTAAGCCTGATTCTTAATGCTCCGTTTTTATGTCAACATTTCAGCGGATTGAATCTGAAATTATTAAACTGTACTTCAAAACCACTCTGAGAGTGTTAGCAACAACGAAGGCAGGCAAACATTTTTGTTTCTTTGTGATAGACACATGAATTATTCAATACAGTTGTATTAATGCACTTGTAAAGATTATTTTTGCACAAAAGTTGTAGCTGGTTTTCACTCTTTATTGTAGAGCTTGAATCAGCCAAAATAACTGAAAACACTTGAGGGTGAGCAGGGACTTTAAGGGCAATCTTACACATTGTGGATGTTTTAGTTGTTATTTTGTTGTTTTGTCTTTACATAAAGGGATTTACAGTTTTGCACTTAGCTCGTCTGTAAAGCTTGATTGATTTTACTTAAATAATACTTGCATTTTTTATTATTATTTTTCTGGTGAGCTTTTTAAAAGGTGATGTACCATTGAAATAAGTACAAATGCACAGAGTGCACAGATCGCTGCCAAGGCCATGCTCTATCTCGCATTGACACCTGAAGTGAAAAATAATTTGTGTATTCGCTGTGATTGGGATCCACTCCAAAATGTTATGGGTTCTTCCTTGGCCCATGCTACACACTTTAAGCAAGTTTCATGAAAATCGGACCAGTAGTATTTCCGCAATCCTGCTGACAAACAGACATACAACAAGCCAAATTTGTCAGAAGTTATCATTAAGCCCATGTTCAGTCCAATGAACTGTCACTCTTTCAGGCATTACAAAACACCAACGTCTTTACACATTTCAAATGAAGGATTCAGTAACTTTATGTATTATTGTTTTAATACTACATGTATTGAATCATTTGAACAAATCATTTTTAAAGCTATAACATCATATCACAATACAAATCCACTAATAGTAATTTTTTTAGTAGGCTGTTATTATGTAAAGATGATGTTTCTCATGTGTGGCAACTGCAAGAGTTCTGAGTATTAATTCAAGGAAACCACATAAAGATGTTGAAGTTGTGTGAGGTGATGGGTATACTAGCATTTCCTGTTGGGAGGAAAAATAATTTTCTTTCACTTTTTTTTCTTCATTTGTTCTCAGTTTGCAGCGCACCTGGTCAAGGTAAATTTCCCACGGGTTTGTATCCTGGATGGAGGGATCAACAGGCTGAAGCCCACTGGACTCCTGACTGTTCCCTCCCCTCAGATCTGACCCCAAATAGGCTTCACACAAAAAAAGGGACGAGTTGAAAGACTGTATATTACACTTTGAGCTGATATTGAAGCAAGGAAACACATTTTTAACACATTCTAATTAAACTGTGGTGATAAATGAAAAAAAATGCATTGGAATAATCCCCTTCTTAATCCAGTTTGAATTCATCAACAAATGTACAGGGCTATTACTTTGTCATTTTCTGTCTTAAAACAAGTTTTCTGTCTCCAAACAAGTATGATTAAATCAATTATTTCTGGAACAACTGCTTAGTGTTTTTGTTGCTTTGTACCATAGACTGTTAATATTAATATATCAATATATATACAGTCTATGCTTTGTACTGATAAATTAAGCTATCTGTGACCAAAATGTCACCTGACTGTCTGCTCTCAGCCAGCTGATCTAGGGAACTGTGTTATTCACTCAGTGGCCACTTTGTAGGGTAATGCAATTCAGTACAGCTGTTCTGCCATGAATTCTACTTTTATGATGACTTTAATGTTCAATGTTTAAGCATTAGGCTAATAGTGGTGGTGGTGTTGTACCCGGCCACATTATGTTCAGAGGTGTTTCTAACATTCTGCCTGCCTCATGTATGTAAATAGGAAAGACAAACAATTAGAAACATGTTAAAAACTCTTGTTACTGTAGTGCAGGACAAGACCACCTTGTACTATGACCTCAATAATAAACATATATTAACATGTTTTTGAGAATTTCAACAGAAACGGAAAATTATAAACTTAGAAAGTTGAGAATATATGGCAGAATTGTATTGAATTGCAAAGGAGTACCAAACAAAGTGGCCACTGAGTGTATGTTTATGTTAGAAACAATAAAAATAACTCAGTGATTTGTACTTTTGGTGATTCCATAACTAGTATTTGCATTTACTTTATTCACTTGTCACTGAATTTTCTCCACTGTATAATCCACTATATGTATTTGCAATGCCATAGAAATCGGTTACTATCATGTTACAGTTTTTTTGGTATAATTAAACAAGATCTGTTGAATCTGCCAATCTGGATAAACTTTGTAAGTGAACCCTTTGTTTTGTTATTTTGTAATATTTTTTTGGCTGTGATCCTGCCACATTTGGGAACCGGAGGGTTGCAGGTTCAAGTATTGTTCATGCGGACCAAAGTATTGTGGTTGCCTGGTAGGTGGAGAGGTGCTGGTTCACCTCCTGAGCACTGCCAAGGTGCTCTTGGGTAATAACAACAGAGTGTAAATGGTAATTTCCCCTTGTGTCATGTAAGCATTTCATCATACTACTCCTACTGACAGGACACTCCTACAAAGGTGTAAGTATAAAAAGAGCAGCAAGAGTGGTAACTACTTCTATCAAAATAACAGTTCCTCAACAGGTAACAGGTAAGAGACAGAAATTTAAAAGACCAATTTAATTGTAGGTCTTATAATGCTTTTTTGCACTCAGTTTCATCTAGTGGTAGTTAACTTAATCCATGCTGAGAATGGTTATTATCGATCTCTCCCCACAAGAATTCTGCTGCTTTCCAGAGTGAAAATGGCGAATTATGAAGTGACTCTATCCACTGGAGATCTCGCCGGTGCCACCACTTTCAACAATGTCTTCATTAAGCTGGTAGGAACGGATGGGGAGAGCAAACACAAGTGGCTCATGGGGTTCAAAGGAGCTTCATCCTTTACCAGAGGAGCAGTGAGTATGAAATATCCCTCTCTCTGTTTAAATGTATTACAGGCTTCCTCAAGGTTGCCTATATGAAATTTTATTCACATCTTATACTGTGATTGTATTGCCCAAGTTTGTGGAATTGTATAATTATTGAGCTGTTATGGCTCAGTTCTTGGTTATAAAATACATTTTATCTTCATCTCTTGTTTGATGTCTGTTTTTAAATGTAGTTGGCAGGTTTCACAAAACGGCAGGCAAGAGTCCAATATCACGACAGATGAGTCAGAATTGCCAGGAAAGTTAAGTTTACTTAACTTTTTATCAGTGTTTATGCAGGGTTAATCTAGGAAACAGGACACAGACAAAAAAAACCCGAAGATGGGCAAACAAGCAGAAACAGAACAGACAAATACAGGCAGGAGTTAGACAGTAAAACACAAGACAATCTGGCACAGAATTTAGGAAATGGACCGGTACATAAGTGGCTGAATAGGAGCAGTTGAGTATGGGGGAGGACAGGTCAGGTGGATGGAATGAGCAGAGGTAAACATGGTGAAGCAGAGCAGGAGGAAGTGGCAGAATCTGAAGTGACATGAGCGTTAGTAAGGCAAAAACAAGAAACGTGCAATGTTTCTAACAAACTAAAACATGGCTGCAGTTGTCACAGTAGCACTTAAAGCAGATCAGCATATTTGAGGAAGTTGCATGATTCTTGCAATTTTTCAGTTATATCCAAATGGTTAAATGGACTTTTTTTTTTTTGGATTGCTAAACAACAGTGGGCACAACTGGAGTTACGTGCAAAACTCTAACTACAGTCTGCACAGCAGACCAAACTCTAGTATCTTTTTCATTGCTTGAACACAGTTTTCAAAACTCTACACACCACTACTCTACTCTACGTGCCATGGCTTTAACCACAACCTGCGCAACACTGTGCTATTACAGCACTGAGTTCAAATGCTAACACACTGCTGTAACAACTGTTAACCACACATTCAAAATAGAATAGATTTTATTATGGTGCCTATCAAATACTAATTATTGCAATTTTCTTGTTTTCAACTAGTTAGTAAATATACCGGTATACGGTATTTATATAGAGAAAGCTCAGAAAGCCTGTTTTTGTATACAAACACCAAATAAAAATGAAACAATCTGTTTGAAAGAAACAAGTAACAAGTGTACCTTTAGTTTTTTTCCAGTAATTCCATAAATTACTAGAGATAAAATACTGTTTTGAAACAAACTGCTGATTTTCATTCCTTCTTGTTTACTTTTCTTAAAAATTGTTATAAAATATATATCTTTTCTTTAAAGGAACTATTGCGTAATGCAAAGTCACTCAAATTGTTCAAACTGTGAAGATGAATAGTTTGTATTTTCTGTATTGATGTCTGATGCTAGTGTTTTTACTCTGTGTGTTCTCAGTGACAGTGTGTGTTATCTCAGTGAGGATTGTTCTTAGTGTTTCGCTGCACTGAGCCTGTTTTGAGACACGTGTTGGAGAGTTGTGTTGCTTGGAACAAGTTTTGCAGGAGATGTGAACTGTTTAGCTCAGGTAACTATTGGTAATGCAGACTAGTTTTGCACGTGGCTTTAGTTGTGCCCACTGTAATGTAAGTTACTTTGTATTGTAATGTATAACCATTTTCAAACCATTTCTTTTTTTACTACAGGTGTCTAGTTTTACCGTGTCCTGCCCTGTCTCTATTGGAAAGCTGGTCCTGATAGAGCTTGACAAACAGTGTCTCCCACTGTTCCCTGAAGACTCTTGGTTCCCCACCAAGGTGGAAGTGAAATCTCCTGAGGGAGAGACCTACAACTTTCCCATCTACCGCTGGATCACAGACAGCCAGGTGCACCGCTTCCGAGAGGGAACAGGTTTGTGGAAATTAGCTTAACATCCTGTACGCTGTTCACTGACTACAGAAGACATAAAAGAAAGACATTCAAGTTGGTCTATAAAGAGGCTGGAGCAAATTCATGCCAACATACTATACTGTATATACAGTATAAACAAATTTAAACTGTGTTGTGGTTCTTTCTCCAAGCTCTGAGAGTCTTTGAAGACAACCATCATCTTGGCAAGTACAGTCGGCAGCAGGAACTGGAGCAACGAAAGAAGGACTATCGGTGAGAGCTCAGAAGAACACTTTTTTTTTTTTTTTTTTAACGCACTCCAAAACTAACATGCCTCCAAACCTCCTCCACCTTTGGTTAATATACATTCATGGCACACAATGATAAATGAACCACGAAATGATGTTACACCTGCCAGAGTTTATTTAAATGCATTATACTATAACATATGCTGCAAAATTGCAATATTACATAAATAAATACATGCCAAAGAAAGTACATTATTCTTAGATAAATGGCAGTTACACTGGTATGTAGTTTAAAGTTCCTCACCTCTCTCCTCTTCTATATTTATTCCAGCTGGCATGTGTATGCAGAGGGAATACCCCATTGCATGAAGGCAGAGAGCCCTCTTTCTTTGCCTTGTGAGATCCGCTTCTCCTTTACTAAGACCACAGAGTTTGTCTACACTGCCTCCACTGGGTGAGGTCCTCAAATTCTGTCAGAAATCTATCTGTGTTACTACGTACCTGACTATTAAGGAGATTTAAGGCAGTATAATGAAGTTACTCTACTTTTATTTTCTAGGCTGACTGAACTGCAACTTAAGGGTCTGGCTGATCGCAAGGAGAAGTGGAGAAATATTGATGATATCAATCGGGTGTTCTGCTGCAAACGGACTGACATATCTGGTACTATCATGGACGTTTCATGACATACTTGATACTGTATTCACAGTAGTACAGCACACTGTATTTATTCAGATATTCGACTGCATTCCTACTTGAAAAAAAGAGACAGAAGTAAGTGTGTCTAACATGCTTTGTCCATGTGTAACACATTGTTTCCCTTGTTTCAGTTTTACATGCAGTGTACACCTAAGCTGATAACAGTGGTAGAGTAAGATTTTATAACCAAAATCTTGAAACTCAGTCAAGTTTAACTCTGATCATTTTCCAGATTATGTCCAGGAACATTGGAAGGAGGATGCTTTTTTTGGCTACCAGTATCTAAATGGTACCAACCCCATGTTGATCCGACGTTGTTCAGCTCTGCCTGATAACTTTCCTGTCACTGACGACATGATCCTCCTCCCTGGATGTAGCTTGAGAAATGAAATGAAGGTGACTATCCTTATCTTTATTGACCTCCGTATTTTAAACAATCTTGTTCTGCCTCATGACATGTTCAATTAGAAATTGCATGTTGAAGGTTTTACTGTCTGTAATATCTACAATGTATGCATGTGAGTCAAATAATGTCTCATCCTCACTAAACTTTCCAACAGAAAGGCAACATATTCCTGTGTGACTACAAGCGTTTGGATGGAGTGAAAGCAAACACCATCAATGGGAAGAAGCAGTACTTGATGGCTCCACTCGTCCTGCTCCACAGAACACCTGATGATAAACTGATGCCAATTGCTATTCAGGTGGGATTAGCACTCAAATGTAGTTTTTAGTGAAGCTTTAGGTTAGGGAGTAATCCCTCTTCCAGGACTGTTAGACATGCACTGCTATACTGTATATGTCAAATACGTTATATATAGAAGGTAGACAGAAATACCTTTAGTAAAATTACGCTAAGGGAGTGCAAACATACTTCATATGGTTTAGAGAAAGAAAATCTATATTTAAAGTATTTTCATTGCAATTGCCAGACAGCCTACCCCCTCTTTCCTTTTGTCAAAGACATAAGAAGTTAGACATTAAATAATTGATGAATAAGGATCAACTGATCCTGTGCTCTGAACTGGGATTGAATTAAAATATGAATTTCCTCTTAAGGGATTAACTAACTTATTAGTATCTAACTGAATAGCAGATGATACCTATAGTACATAGGCAACAACGTACAGCAATTACAGAACATTCTTTTAACATTATTAACCCGTACTGGAAATGGATCCAAAGAATTGAATAAACCACGCCCTCCTTCCTTCTCCTGCAGCTGAAGCAGACTCCAGCAGAGGACAACCCTATCTTCCTTCCTACTGATGCTGAATACGACTGGTTGATGGCCAAGATGTTTGTGAGAAGTGCAGATTTCAATGAGCATCAACTCAATGTTCACCTGCTGCGCACTCACCTGCTGGCTGAAGTGTTCGCAGTGTCACTGCTGCGTAATGTTCCAATGGTGCATCCACTGTACAAGGTAACTGAAGGGTGAACACTGAACTTACTGTAGTTGCAGTTTTATCAACTTTTGATAACTTTTTAGATTTTTTTTATCTTCCAAAGTTGATGAATCATGTTTGTGGGTATATATGGTATAGAAGCATCAAGATTTCTGACTTTGTTAACATGTAATAGTGTTACTTACAGAGTTCCCTCTTTCCCTCAGCTCCTTATACCTCACACTCGCTACACTCTGCAGATCAACTACTTAGCTCGGCTTGTTTTAATATCTGAGACTGGAGTTTTTACACAGGTATGTAAATACTAAGAAGCTAACTATACAAAGTTGTTTTTTTTCAATGTAATTTACAATATTTGTCTCTGACTACATTCTTTACACATCTGACTGTTATCTAGTTTGCAGCTTCTGGTGGAGAGGGTATGATGACAATCCTGAAGAGATCACTGTCCTCAATGACCTACAGCTCCCTCTGCATACCGGACGACATTGCTGAGCGTGGTGTGGAGGCTGTGCCGAACTTCTACTACAGGGATGATGGACTCAAGCTTTGGGATATCATCCACAGGTAGTACAGGGGCCCCCATATCAGAAAAACGGAGCCCAAATCCTGCCCTCTTTAGTAGTTAGCGTTTGTTCTCTTATGTAACACAGATAAATAAATAATGTTGAGTCAGCTAACATTTGTGTAGGGTTCCCTGTCCAAAATCTAACATCTAAACTACTAATCTGCAACATTTGAACTCCAATTTTTTAAATTTATTTTTCCAAATAACATAAACATCAGGCCAAACACCTACGGTACTTTAGGATGTATTTATTTGATTAGGACAATGCACATTAATCAACATTTCCGTAAATGCGGCAGTGTTAGCCAGTTGGCTAATTTTCAACTGTAGTCCTAGATACCTAGCATGTCTTTATGGTGGGAAGAAACCGGAGTACCCGGAGGAAACCCACGCAAACACAGGGAGAACATGCAAACTCCACACAGAAAGGCCCAGATCGACCTGGTGCTAACCACTGAGCCACTGTGCTGCTTTGATGATGTTACCTGAAGTTACCACGCTATGGGCACGCACTCTACCACGTGAGCTATCCAGGCGCACTAGCTACTGCCTCTTGATTTGAGTAGAGTGGCAGTTGGTTATGACATTTTGTGTGCATGCGTGTCAACAACTAGGAATGTGTTTCATATTTTACCAATCTACATTTCTCAAAGGTTTGTGCAGGAAGTGCTCAGCTTCTACTACAAGAATGACGCTGAGGTCCAGAAAGACTCCGAACTGCAAAAGTGGATTTCAGACATTTTTGAACATGGATTTCTTTCCCAGGAAGGCACAGGTTAGCTTTAATTAAGAAAAAGCTCATTATGGTGATGGATTATGCTTTATGTGCACATTTATGTATTATATTATGATAATGAATATAGAACTCAACTAGTCATCTGGATGTCTCAGAGTCAGTTGATTCTTTCTAATTCTCAGGAATTCCACAAAGCTTTACCACCGTGGTTGAGTTGATCAAGTTTGTCACCATGGTGATCTTCACTTGCTCAGGACAGCACTCAGCTGTTAATGCTGGACAGGTGAAGCTTTTTACTTTATCCGGATGATCAATTACAATGTTGCTATTTTTGTGGAATGGGTTTATGAGGTGTTGCAGTTTTGTCCTGAACTGAAGAAAGATCGAAGACATTAACAAGACTACAGCCATGCTAACAGGTCTGTGAGGCTGTACTTCGTCACAGTGATTCTTTAAACTAAATGCAACACATGCTAAAATACTTAGGATGAAAACGCTAACATGTTGATTTTTAGTATTTATGTTTACCAAGATCACAATCTTAGTTCACCATGTTAACATGCAAACATTTAGTAATTAGCACAAAACACAGAGAACAGCTGAGATGGATGGAAATGTCAGTTTTGCAGGTATTTAGTCATAAAGATTGGACAAATATGATTTTGAAGTGATGATGGCACTGGCTGAAAAGTCAGAAGATCACCAAAGTGATTCCGACATGAGTGTGTGAACTAGATTTAATGACAATCTGGCAAATAAAGTTGTTAAGTTGAAAACCACAAATGTTAACCTCATGTTGGCGTTTTGTAAAAAGTTAGGGGATCACCAAAGTCATTAGGATCTATCCTCTGGCGACCATGAATCAGTGTGGACAAAAGTTGTGAACCAACTGACCTATTGCCTGACATGGCATGACTTCAAAGTATTATGCACTAATCTGTCAATCATTAATTCATTGCAGTATGACTATGGTGGCTGGATGCCCAACACTCCCATCTCTCTGCAACTTCCTCCACCAACCACAAAGGGGGAAACAAGCGAGGCCACGATGCTACAGACATTCCCTGACATCAGCACAACAGTTCAGGGAATGGCCACCATGTGGCTACTCGCCAAGCAGTCGTCTGACTTCGTAAGTGCCTGAGATTTTATGGAATATTATTATATAAATCACCTTTATGTTCAGGTTGTAAAAAGTAGGTCAATATGTCATTAGGGCAAGACACGCTCTTTGAGTCACAGAAGAAGAAATCATGCCCACTACAACTGTACATTATATTGCCAATAGTTTAAGTTCAAACATTTCTAAACAGTTTTTTTTAAATGTATCATTTATCACATCAGGTCCCTCTTGGCCAATACCCAGACGACCATTTCAGTGAGAAGATTCCCTGCAAGCTGATAAAGGATTTTCAAGGAGAGCTTGAAATTTTAAGTGCGGCCATCAACGCCAGAAACAAGAGGCTGGAGGTCCCATACACATACATGGATCCAACAAAGCTAGAAAACAGCGTGGCCATTTAAATATCAGAAGGTGTGACCTCCTCAGCTTTTTGCCAAATTCAGCTTCATATTAACAAAAGTAAGAAAGGGAAGAACTGCATGTTTCTGTTTTTAACTGATACTATAGTGGAAAGAAATGACTGCATGGGATTGTTGTATGCTGATCTGTGTTTATGTATACAGTCTGATTGACTAAACTGTGGTGAAAAAGGTGCTGTTTTAAATTATACACATCCCAAGTCTTCTTAGTTCATTAATGACTGCACAGGGCATCTTATTAAAATAAATTACAAATGTGAAATAAAAATGTGAAGCTTTTTTTTCATTCAAACCTTTATTTAAACGGGTTTAAAAAAACTCCTTGAGATTAAAAATCTCTTTTACAAGAGTGTCTTGGCAAGTGGCAACAGCACAGTTTCAAATAGACACAGAGACACTTACAGGTAAATACATACAGTGGTGCTCAAAAGTTTACATACACATGCTTAAGTTGACTAAAAAGAGGAATAAAAAAATCATGTTTTGGAAATTTATTTTAATACCTAAATTAAAAAATGAGGTAAAATCCAACCTTTAAGGACACCAATTTTCTTTGTGAATGAATAACGTATTGTAAATAAATAAATGTTCTTATTTAAAATACAGGGGTCATAAGTATACATACCCCTATGTTAAATTCCCATAGAGGCAGGCAGATTTTTATTATTAAAGGCCAGTTATTTCCTGGATTCAGGATATTATGCATCCTGATAAAGTTCCCTTGGCCTTTAGAATTAAAATAGCCCCACATCATCACATACTCTTCACCATGCTTAGAGATAGGCATGGGATACTTTCTATAAAATCATCTCTCAATGCAAATCAAACCAGGTATTAGTCTAACTGAAATAAAACCATGCCTATCTCTAAGCATGGTGAAGAGTATGTGATGATGTGGGGCTATTTTAATTCTAAAGGCCAAGGGAACTTTACATAATATAACATAACATAATATCCTGAATCCAGGAAATAACTGGCCTTTAATAATAAAAATCTGCCTGCCTCTATGGGAATTTAACATAGGGGTATGTATACTTATGACCCCTGTATTTTAAATAAGAACATTTATTTATTTACAATACGTTATTCATTCACAAAGAAAATTGGTGTCCTTAAAGGTTGGATTTTACCTCATTTTTTAATTTAGGTATTAAAATAAATTTCCAAAACATGATTTTTTTATTCCTCTTTTTAGTCAACTTAAGCATGTGTATGTAAACTTTTGAGCACCACTGTAAGCTGCTGCATTGAGAAGCGTTTTTATGTCTGTTTTTATTGTTAAAGTATAATAAAAAATATTTGATCCCAAAATTTTTTTTACTGATGACAAAACTTTGAATCAAGCTTTTTTCAGTGAAACCTATATCCCTGAGAAATAAAAACAAAAGTGTTGAATATAAAATGACGTGGCTTGTTTATCATGTAATAATCACAGCAAAGCCCTAATTGCAGTGTTATACAAATTTGATTTATAGTTCATAGTTCAGTTAGCCTCTGGTAGCCGTCCCCCTGCAACTCCTGAGCAGCCAGGACAGCCTGGGTGAGTGTTCGTGGCAAAAATAGTCGTAAGCTATCAAAGGCCACGGACCACCAGCAGCCTGTTCACGTTTCTAACAGATTTTCCCCACTCAGCGATACACCCGCTGAGAAACCAACTCTGGTTATCGGCAGAGAAACGTGAAGTTAGCGAGGCCAGCAGTCATAGTTAAGTGCATCCCGGGGGCCAGAGCGGGCGACATTAAGTCTTATTTGAAACTGCTGGCTAAGGATAAACGTAAATACAGTAAGATTGTTATTCACGTTGGCGTTAATGACTCCCGGTTACGCCAAACGGAGGTCACCAAGATTAATGTTGAATCGGTGTGTACATACGCAAAGTCAATGTCGGACACCGTAGTTTTCTCTGGACCTCTGCCAACTCTAATCAGTGATGACATGTCATCATTTCGCCGCTGGCTATCGAGGTGGTGTCCAGATAATGATGTGGGCTTTGTAGATCACTGGCAGTCTTTCTGGGGAAGACCTTGTCTGATCCGGAGAGACGGCATTCATCCCATTTGGGATGGAGCAGCTCTCATTTCTAGAAATCTTGACAAGTTTATTAGTGGACCTAATCCATGACAACCCAGAGCTGGGACCAGGAGGCAGAGTCGTAGTCTAACACACTTCTCTGCTCCTCTATTCCAGGAGTTACCTAGTAAAACCCCCATAGTGACGGTGTCTGCCCCCCGACCATTGAAATTATTTAAATCAAAGGTAAACAGAAGAGGAGCTGTGCGTGAAAACCTCATAACAATTAAAACCACAAGTGCAATAGTGCAAAACAATAGGAGAATTAAATGTGGACTCTTAAACATCAGATCTCTCTCTTCTAAAGGTGTACTGGTAAATTAATTAATATCAGATTCTGATATTGATTTATTTTGTCTTGCTGAAACCTGGCTGGGTGATGGAGAATATGTTAGTCTAAATGAATCCACCCCTCCCAGTCATATTAATACTCACATTCCTTGAAGCACAGGTCGAGGAGGTGGAGTTGCAGCTATCTTTGATTCTAGTCTACTAATTAGCTCTAAACCTAAACTAAATTATAACTCATTTGAAAGTCTTGTTCTTAGTCTTTCACACCCAAGTTGGAAATCACTGCAGCCAGTTCTATTTGTTATAGTGTACCGAGCACCTGGTCCATACTCTGAATTCTTATCTGAATTTGCAGAGTTTTTGTCAAATTTAGTGCTAAAAACGGACAAAGTTCTTATTGTAGGGGATTTTAATATTCATGTGGACGATGAGAATGATAGCCTTAGTACTGCGTTTATCTCTCTATTAGATTCTATTGGCTTCTCTCAAAGTGTTCATAAACCTACTCACCGTTTTAACCACACCCTCGATCTTGTTCTGGTCTATGGTGTTGAAATTGAACATTTGATAGTGTTCCCACAGATTCCCTTTCTATCTGACCACTGTTTAATTCATTTTGAGTTTATCCTGCTGAACTACACGCCATTAGGCAAAAACTTCTATACAAGATGTCTATCTGATAGTGCTGTAGCTAAATTTAAGGATGTGATTCCATTAGCATTTAATTCATTACCAAGTCCCAAAGAAACGGAGGACTCCTATGCTATTAGTCCCTCCCAAATTGATCATTTTGTTGATAGTGCAGCAGGCTCGCTGCAAATGACACTCGACTCTGTTGCCCCTCTAAAAAAGAAGATAATAAAACAAAGACGGTTAGCTCCATGATATAACACTGAAACTCGCAAATTAAAGCAAATATCACGGAAACTTGAGAAGATTTGGCGTTCCACCAAACTGAAAAATTCTCGTTTCATCTGGCAAGATAGTCTTAAAACTTATAGGAAGGCCCTCCGTAATGCCAGAGCAGCGTACTACTCGTCATTAATAGAGGAAAATAGGAACAACCCCAGGTTTCTTTTCAGCACTGTAGCCAGGCTGACAGAAGGTCACAGCTCTACTGAGCCAAGTATTCCCATAGCTCTTAGTAGTAATGACTTTATGAGGTTCTTCAATGATAAAATTATAACTTTTAGAAGCAAAATTCACCATGACCTGCCTTTAACTGGCACTGACTTATCTCTAAACTCAGGAACCTCAGAAACAGCTGTAAAACCAGATGTATGTTTAGACTGCTTTGCTTCACTTGATCTTTATCAATTTAATTCAATTATTTCTTCATCTAAACCATCAACCTGCCTCTTAGACCCCATACCGACTAGGCTACTTAAAGAAGTTTTACCCTTAGTCAACACTTCTCTACTAGAAATAACACATCTGTCTTTATTAACAGGCTATGTACCACAGCACTTTAAAGTAACTGTAATTAAACCTCTTCTGAAAAAGCCCAACCTTGATCTAGATGTTTTAGCCAACTATAGACCTATATCCAACCTTCCATTTCTCTCTAAGATTCTTGAGAAAGCAGTCGCCAAACAGCTGTGTGACTTTCTGCATAGAAACAGCTTATTTGAGGATTTTCAGTCAGGATTTAGAGTTCATCATAGCACAGAGACAGCACTTGTGAAAATTACTAATGACCTCCTAATTGCATCGGACAAAGGACCTGTCTCTGTGCTGGTGTTATTAGATCTTATTGCTGCATTTGATACCATTGACCATCATATCTTATTACAGAGATTGGAACATTTAATTGCCATTAAAGGGACTGCTCTTAGCTGTTTTAAGTCTTATTTATCAGATCGGTCTCAGTTTGTTCATGTTAACGATGTATCCTCTGTGCACGCCAAAGTTAGTCATGGAGTCCCACAAGGATCTGTGCTCGGTCCAATCCTGTTCACTTTATATATGCTTCCTTTAGGCAATATTATTAGGAAGCACTCCATAAACTTTCATTGTTATGCAGGTGATACTCAATTATATCTATCGATCAAGCCGGATGAAACTAATCAGTTAGCTAAACTTCAAATGTGCCTTCAGGACATTAAAACCTGGATGAGCTGTAATTTTCTAATGTTGAACTCAGATAAAACTGAAGTTATTGCTCTGGGACCCAAGCACCTCCGTGACGCATTATCCAAAGAGATAGTTACTCTGGATGGCATCACCCTGGCCTCCAGCACCACTGTGAGGAATCTTGGAGTTATCTTTGATCAGGATTTGTCCTTTAATTCCCACATAAAGCAAATTTCAAAGATTGCCTTTTTTTCACCTATGTAATATTGCAAAAATCAGGAATATCCTGTCTAAAAATGATGCAGAAAAAATAGTCCATGCATTTGTTACTTCTAGCTGGATTACTGCAATTCTTTATTATCAGGCTGCTCGAAAAAGTCCATAAAGACTCTTCAGCTGGTCCAGAATGCTGCAGCACGTGTTCTGACAGGAACCAGGAAAAGAGATCACATCTCTCCTGTTTTAGCTTCTCTGCATTGGCTTCCTGTAAAATCCAGAATGAAATTTAAAATCCTTCTTCTCACCTACAAAGCTCTTCATGGTCAGGCACCATCTTATCTTAAAGAGCTCATAGTACCTTACAACCCTACAAGAGCACTGCGCTCCCAGAATGCAGGGTTACTGGTGGTTCCTAGAGTCTCTAAAAGTAGAACGGGAGCCAGAACGTTCAGCTATCAGGCTCCTCTCCTGTGGAACCAGGTTCCAGTTTGGGTTCAGGAGGCAGACACCGTCCCCACATTTAAGAGTGGGCTTAAGACTTTCCTCTTTGATGAAGCTTATATTTATAGGCAAAGAGATAACTGTTGTTGTGATTAAGCACTGTATAAATAAAATTGAATTCTCTCTCTCTCTCTCTCTCTCTTGTCCACCTGCTTCAGACAGAGGGATGGATCTCTCTCTCTCTCTCTCTCTCTCTCTCTCGTCCACCTATTTTTTATGGCTGTTATTGCCACTCTTCATTCTAACCCCAACCGGTCGTCAGACACCGCCTACCAAGAGCCTGGGTCTGTCCGAGGTTTCTTCCTAAAAGGGAGTTTTTCCTCGCCACTGTCGCACTGTTGCTTGCTCTGGAGGGAACTACTAGAACTGTTGGGTCCTTATAAATTATGGAGTGTGGTCTAGACCTGCTCAATGTGTAAAGTGTCTTGAGATAACACTTGTTATGAATTGATACTATGAATAAAATTTAATTGAAATTGAATAATGATTAAAAATGTAACGTCTTAATAATTTGTCTATATTTTTTTACATACTTCATGTTTTAGAAATTGCTCTTGTTATATTGTCATGTTAATTTGTGTGTGTGAATTTTTGCATTTGTTCTGTATGGTTTTTCCTTACCAAAATAAAGTATTGCTAAACCTATATAATGATGAGTGGGAGATTCATTTTTATCATCATCATTACCTAACTACCTAATCTTTCATTGTTAGTGTTTTTGTTTACTGGAAGGGATACTGAAAAACACAGCTTTATTTATAAAGTCTCAAACTGATGTAAGACAGATGTGAGACAGACAGGGAAATATAATGGGAATGGTTTAACTGGGAAGATGTGAAAGATCTTCCTCTGTGGTTGTTGACTTCTCATACCGTAATACTGCACAACCTCTTTTTTGTAGAAGTGTTTATTGCAGTTGCCTCCCACTACACAGACTAGTGTGATTGATTTTTAATTTGATGATGGTAGTGGAGGGAGTAAGGGAGAGGGGTTAATCATTAGCTGTAATGGTAGAACAGAACAGAAGATTTAATAAAGGCAGACACAACAGAACATACACACACTGAGATGAACCTTTACATATTTACTAATTGCACAACTTTCTATCTGAAACATTGACCATGCTTTGGTGGGAAATAGAGCCATTTGAGTATTGCAGTAAATAAAGGTATGACCTCCTTTCAAACTCTGACTATGGCTAACTAACCTGCATATTAAGCATTTCTTTTACTCACAGGGTCGTGAGTGAATCCTAATTACGACAGTGTCAACAATGGCAGTTTGTGATATCCAGAACCTTTAGCATTTCCCATCAAACTTCATTCACCTAACCCTAAATCTTCCAGCACTGACTCCAGTCCACCTTCAAACGTGTTCCCCAATTCATTTCAGCATTCACAATCTTTGAGAACATGCAATAGTCTAACCTGCCAATACTTCTCTGTTGAGTCAGCCATGCCAATCTAATATGGACAACTTATTTTTCAGCATGAAAGATAACTGACCTTTATATTTTGACAATGCTTGACAAGGATCTTCATTAGCTCTACCGGTAGCTATACATAAATACAGTGTGCAGATCTTTTTCTGACTTCAGCATTGTTGGGTGGTAAAAGTGTTTTTTCAGAGAATAGTGATGGATCAATCAATGAGATAATAGACAGATTAATCAGTTGATTATTCATTCACAGTCATCAGTGTATTTGCTCATAGAAACCTAAGCATTAACATAATGAAGGGAGCAGGGTAGGTAGTTGATCATCAATAACTGCAGTGAAAGACAGACGGAAGGTCAGCAAATGGGCACTGAGATAATATTAAAATAGTAATGAAGTAATTCAGTTCAATTTAGAAAAGCTCCACTATTTGGCTATCCACCAAATCAAGGTTTTAAAGGTAAATCCTTTATTGCCCTGATGTTATGCATAATGGAGGGCATCACTACTGTTTAGGTCTGCAAACATTCCCCCATATTTAACTTTATCATTTACCTCCTTTTATCACATCCATTAATGTCCCATTAGCGCTGATAGATTTCTTCTTTCCATGCAACTTTTGCCTTCCTAAAGAAAGAGGCTTCACACTTTATTCAACATGAATTGAAAAAAGGTGTTTGATATTTCCATCTCTTAATGTGTGATCTGCCACTTTCTGTGTTTGTGAAAGAAGATGGAGAGGAAATGCCTTCAAGAGTGGGGGTGGCAGTAGCTCAGTTCGTAGGGAGTTAGGTTCAAGTCCCCGTTCGGACCAAAGTATGGTGGTGGACTGGTAGCTGGAGAGGTGCCAGTTCACCTCCTGGGCACTGCCAAGGTGCTCTTGAGCAAGGCACCTAACCCCCAACTGCTCGGTGTGCCTTTCCCAGGGCAGCCCCCTCACTCTGACATCTCTCCATTAGTGCATGTACAGGTACTGAGCATGTGTGTGCAATTCAGGCCTGTGTGTAATGTGTGTAGTAACAACAGAGTGTAAATTGTAATTTCCCCTTGTGGGATTAATAAAGTATAAAAAATTAAAAAAAATAAGAGCTGCACACACAGGAAAACATACACAAACACAGATACAGGCAAATACACACATTTGTGACCCAAGGGAAAATGAACAGCATTTCATCACAGGTCAGTAACATAGACAGTGAAAGAAATGGACACAGTGGCGCCATAGGCTTCCACTGAGCCGGTGAAGTCAATTAAAAGCACTTTTCCGGTGACGGCTGAGCGTTACTGCGCAGCCTCAAATTGAGCTTGACGACGTAGATGTGACGTGAGTAACCTGTCTGAAGTGAAGTCATCTGGTAGCCAAGAGAAATCTGTTCATGGATAAATGGTACTTCATATAAATTCACTTGCCACATATCAAAGTATTTCCAATCCATCAAAACATTGCTGAAATGTTTTGTGTCATGCTTTCATGGACTCTCTGTGTGTTTCTCCCTTGACTGTGTGCTTCCACGTCCCCCCAGATTGCCTTACTTGTTATAGTTTCTGTTGGGTTTGAGGTTCTGTTATTGCTTTGTTGTTTTTGTACAGTTGTTCTGTTTCCTGTTTTCTGTCATACTCTTAGTTCCCCTTTGAGGGAACTCGAACTGCGTCGGTTACGACACTATGGGAACGCCTTTAGGCATGACAGGGCTGAATGCAAATGAAAACTACTCCAATCCTATTGGTCCTAGTGAGAACGGTAGCATGTGACGGCATAACCGCAGGGGCATATATGCACACCGGTACATAACTCATTAGCTTTTTTCTATTCAGCAGACACGTTGGTTGATGTTGGTATTGAAAGGCTCCTGTATCCTACTCACCTGGAATGGCGGCTCCACCCCGAGTTGGTGGAGTCCTTGTGCGCAAGGTTCGGCCCTATAGACGTGGACTTGTTTGCGTCTCAAGAGACTACGCACTGTCCTCTGTGGTTCTCCCTGACGCCCCCGGCCCCACTAGGGCTGGACGCCATGGTGCGAGAGTGGCCAAGGCTGCGTCTGTACGCTTTTCCCCCAGTCGCTCTGCTCCCGGGGATCCTGGAGAGGGTCCGTCAGGAGGGCATCCGCCTGCTTCTTGTAGCGCCGTTCTGGCCGACCCGTGTGTGGTTCTCGGACCTGATGGTCCGCCGTGGCAGGTCCCTCTGAGTAGGGACCTGCTGTCCCGGGCAGGGTGTGGGTTGTGGGTCTGGCCCTTGAGGGGGCCCAGTACCTAGAGGCGGGCCTGACGGCAGGAGCGGTCGAGACGCTCCTTAGCTCCAGGGCCCCGTCTACACGGAGGATGTATGGCCTGAAGTGGAACGTCTTCTCTGCCTGGTGCAGTGGACGCATGCTGGCCCCAGTTACCTGCCCGGTGGTTCAGGTGCTGGAGTTTCTGCAGGACCGCTTCTCTGCGGGCCTTTCCCCATCCACCCTCAAGGTTTACGTGGCTGCCATTTCGGCTTTCCACGCCCCTTCGAGGGTTGGGTCTCTGGGGAGGCTTCCCCTGGTCGTGCGGTTCCTCCGTGGGACCCGGAGGATGAGACCTGCGACTCGCCCTAGGATCCCCACCTGGGATCTGGCGGTGGTTCTTGAAGCTTTGGCTGAGGCCCCCTTCGAACCCTTGGAGTCGGCTGAGGCCAAGTTCCTGATCCTGAAGATGGCCTTCCTCCTTGCTATCACCTCTCTGAGGAGGGTGGGGGACCTCCAGGCTCTTTCGGTTGCTTCCTGATGCCTGGAGTTTGCCCCGGGTAATGTGAGGGCCATCCTGCACCCCATTCCGGGCTACGTTCCCGAGGTGCAGTCCACTGTCATGGGGCCTGTGGTGCTGCAGGCGTTTCATCCTCTACCTCATGTGACGGCGGAGGACGGGAGGCTCCATTTGCTCTGCCCTGTCAGAGCACTGAGTGTCTTCACTCTGAGGTCCTCCCGGTGGAGGAAGTCGGACCAGTTGCTGGTGTGTTTCGGGTCCCCCAAGGCTGGGCTCCCCGCTTCCAAACATACTTTCAGCGACTGGATCGTTCAGACTATCTCCCTGGCCTATCAGGTGCGCGGTTTGCCTTCACCTATGGCTGTGCGGGCTCACTCCACGAGACGCATGGTGGCCTCCACGGCTCTCCTCTCTGGAGCGTCTCTCCAGGGGGTTTGTGATGCGGCTGGCTGGGCCACTCCTTCGCATTCAGCCCTGTCATGCCTAAAGGCGTTCCCATAGTGTCGTAACCGACGCAGTGTCTCGTTCCCCTATCTCGGGGAACAAGGGTTACATACGTAACCCGAGACGTTTCCTCCCTTGTAACCTAATGTTACTTCCTGTGTTGTGTCTGCTCTGTTTCCTGTTTTATTTTACTGCCTGCCTTGTTTGCTTGTTCTGATCAGTGTGCTCAGCATTTGGACTATTCCTTGAGGTCAGTTTTTCCCCGTGAGTTTATCCTTTTCTCTGTGGACCTTTTTTTTTTTTTTTTTTTTGACTCCTTTTGGATTTTTGACTTTTTAGGATTTTGGGCTTTGGACTTTGTCTTCCTGGAGTAGTTTGTTTTTTGCATTTTTGATCCCAGTGGTGGTTTTGTCATTCCATTTTTGTTAATAAATCCTTGTTAAACTATCTCCTGCCTGCCTGCCTGACCCATCTCTGCGTTTGGGTCCTCACTTCCTTAAAGCGTAACAATACTTTAACATACTATGTTAAAGTATTGTTACGCTTTTTGACTTTTTCATCACTTTTTCTACATACTATGAATTTTTTTGACATACTATACTATGATCTTTTTCAACAAACTAGGACTTTTTATCACTTTTCTACGTTGTATGTTATAACATTTTTAACACTTTACGTCATGCTATACTATGACTATTTTAGACATGCTATACTGACTTTTTTATCACTTTGTCAAACTATACTGTGACATTTTTATCACTTTTTGCTGCATGCTATACTATGACTTTTCTTGACATACTATGACAGTGGTTCTTAACCTTGTTGGAGGTACTAACCCCCACCAGTTTCATTTGCGCATTCACCGAACCCTTCTTAATTGGAAAAATAAAATTCAAAACATAGGTATATATTTTACTGGTGCACAAAATGAACCGTGCATCAACATCAGTGTTCAAAGAACAAAACCATTAAAACATGATTTTCACACAAAAACATAATAATGAATATTTACTGCAAATCAGTGTGACTTCTGCTGTTGCCTTTCAGAGACAAGTTCAGAAATGCGCGGCTTCACCTTGGCAAGTGCCACTCTCATGTCATTTTCGCAACAAAGTCTGTTCCTTTTCTTCGTTTTTATGTCCAGCATCCTCGAAAAGGATTGCTCGCAAAGATATGTTGTAACAAATGGTATGAAAATCTCCAGAGCTTTCTTAGCAATAACAGGGTACGTTACCATTTGTTGACACCAAAACGTTGAGAGCGTTGTTGTTCTGAAGAGTTGCTGTTGAACCTGGCTCTGCTGAATTTCAATGATTTCATCGAGGTATTCATCATTGACATCTGTTGTCTCAACACTAATGACTTTTTTCAACAAAGCTATACTATGACTGTTATATCACTTTTTTCGGAATGCTATACAATGACTATTTTTGACTTTTTTGTATATGCTACACAATGACTTATTTCAACATACTATACTATATTCGACAAACTGTTCTCTGACCTTTTTTAACAAACTATGCTAAGACTGTAATCATTTTTTTCCACATTGTACAGTAGGAATTCTTTATAACTTTTTTTCTACATGCTAAACTGACTTTTTTGAGTTTTTTTATCACTTTTTTTGACATACTATTCTATGACTATGTATGACTTTATTCTATATGCTATACTATGACTTTTTTCAACATTCTATAAAATTAATTTTTTATCACTTTTTGCTACACATTGACTTTTAACACTTTTTTGTACATGCTATACTATGATTTGTTTCGACATACTATACTATGTCCTTTTTCAACAAACTATACTATTACATCAACATTTTCAACATTGTATAGTATGACTTTTTATCACTTTTTTTGACATACTATACTATGAATATTTGACTTTTTTTCTACAAGCTATACTATGAAGTTTTTGACATACTAAACTATGTATTCTAACATGCTATAATATGATAGGTTTTAATGTGCTATACTATGCCTTTAGTCACTTTTTAACAACATACCATACTATGACTTTTTATCACTTTTTTCAACATACTATACTAATGTTTTCATCACTTTTTTGACAAACTATTCTCTGACCTTTTTCAACAAACTATACTATACGTTATATCACTTTTTTCAACATTGTATAATAGGACTTTTTGACTTTTTTTCTACATGCTATAATATGGCCTTTTTCAACAAACTATGACTTTTTATCACTTTTTTCTACATGCCACACTATGACTTTTCTTGACATACTATACTATGACCTTGTTCAACAAACTATACTCAAGTTTTTCAGCATTGTATAGTATGACTTTTCATCACTTTTTTCAACATACTATTTATTTTTTCATCACTTTTTTCATCACACTATACTATTACTTTTTACGACTTTTTTCTGCTATGACTATTTTCAACATACTATACTATGACTTTTTTGATGCTTTTTTCTGACATACTAAACTAACTTTTTTTTTGACATGCTATGCGATTATTTTTTAATCACTTTTTTTTACATTGTATAGTATCATTTTTTTATCACTTTTATCTACATGCTATACAATGACTTGATTTTGACACACGTACGGCATATAGTGTTACTTTTTTTAAAAGTTTTTCAACAAACCATACTATGACTGTTATATAAATTTTTTCAGCATTGTATTGTCTGACTTTTTATCACTTTTGACATACTAAAGTATTAATACTTATGACTTTTTTTCTACAAGCTATACTATGACTTTTTTAACACTTTTTTCTACATTTTATAGTATAACTTTTTAACATTTTTTTCGTCATGCTATACAATGACATTTTTTCAACATGCTATACTATGACTTATTTTTGACATAGTATACTATGATCTTTTTCAACAAACTATACTATGACTGTTATGTCACTTTCTTCAACATTGTATAGTATGACTTTGTATCACTTTTTTCACCATACTATACTATTACTATTTATGACCTTTTCAACATGCTATACTATTATCCATCCATCTATCTTCGACCGCTTATCCGTTATCGGGTCGCGGGGTAAGCAGCTCCAGCAGGGGACCCCAAACTTCCCTTTCCCGGGCCACATCAACTAGCTCCGACTGGGGGATCCCGAGGCGTTCCCAGGCCAGGTTGGAGATATAATCTCTCCACCTAGTCCTGGGTCTTCCCCGAGGCCTCCTCCCAGCTGGACGTGCCTGGAACACCTCCCTAGGGAGGCCCCCAGGAGGCATCCTTACCAGATGCCCGAACCACCTCAACTGGCTCCTTTCGATGCGAAGGAGCAGCGGCTCTACTCCGAGTTCCTCTTGGATGACTGAGCTTCTCACCCTATCTCTAAGGGAGACGCCAGCCACCCTCCTGAGGAAACCCATTTCGGCCGTTTGTACCCTGGATCTTGTTCTTTCGGTCATGACCCAGCCTTCATGACCATAGGTGAGGGTAGGAACGAAAACTGCCCGGTAGATCGAGAGCTTTGCCTTCTGGCTCAGCTCTCTTTTCGTCACAACGGTGCGATAAACAGAATGTAATACCGCACTCGCTGCTCCGATTCTCCGACCAATCTCACGCTCCATGGTCCCCTCACTCGCAAACAAGACCCCAAGGTACTTAAACTCCTTCACTTGGGGTAAGGACTCACCCCCTACCCGAAGAAAGCACTCCATCGGTTTCCTGCTGAGAACCATGGCCTCAGATTTAGAGGTGCTGATCCTCATCCCAGCCACTTCACGCTCGGCTGCGAACCGATCCAGTGAGTGCTGAAGGTCACAGACCGATGACACCATCAGGACCACATCATCTGCAAAAAGCAGTGATGAGATCCCGAGCCCACCAAACTGCAACCCCTCCCCGCCCCGACTATGCCTCGACGCCCCTGTCCATAAATATTATAAACAGGATTGGTGACAAAGGGCAGCGCTGGCGGAGGCCAACCCTCACCTGGAACGAGTCCGACTTACTGCCGAGAACCCGGACACAGGTCTCGCTTTGGTCATACAGAGATTGGATGGCCCTGAGAAGGGACCCCCTCATATATATATATATATATATACTATGATAAAACACACTGTTATGTTACAACATGTTGTTATGGCTGACACTGTACTGGTACATACGCTGTATGTTGGTGCTATGTGCTTGCCTATTGCCCCTCTCACTAGTAAGAGAGCAGGAGGCTGTCAGCAGAGTCTTAGATCTCGTAGCGAACAGACATTCATCTCAGTGGACAACTGCTGTCCGCTCAGCCTGGTCTGAGTGAGTGAATTGAAGAAAACAGGCTCTTCTCCTTTCTCTTAGCCACTAATAAGACAATGTAAGCATAGAAAAACAAATACTATCAATTAAATCGACTGTCTCATCAATTTCTTTACATGAATTTAGTTTGTCTGTAGTAAGTTAATCAGGTTTGGTAGTCTCCCTCTTTCTCAAACTGTTTATTGATAATGGTGTTTGCATGCAGATTTGACTGTTAGCGAGTCAGAGGCACTCCTCTGTGGCAGCCATAATGTCTCAGAATTTGGGCAACTAGAATGTGCTGTACGTAAAGATGATGGTGTAACTATTGTCTACAAAGTTATGCTTAACATTAGCAGCTTTGAATTAAAATAAACCAAATGTGGTACAGTGCACAGGAGGCTAGTGCCATTTGCCATGGATGAGCAGGTGTTTTTCTCACTGTCATCTAACAGCTGGCAGAGCTCTTATTTCGTAATGGATGTAGGAATGTCCACGAGTAAACAGGAATGGATCTTGCTTCCACTTGTTCAGGACTTGTGCACCACATGTACCCATGAACATGTAAAACTGTGAGCGACTAGAGTATATTAGCAACCTTACAATTTCATCAAAGTGAGTTAAGAATGCCAATTATGAAAAATTGTGGTTTTATGATCTTACCATGTTTTATGATCAAACGTAAGTGCAGAGTTGCTTATGGCACACTAATGCAGCATTATATTTCAGCCACAACAATTTCGTTGACAAAGGGCATGTCTTTTGTCAGCAAAAATAGAGATGAATTTTCATTAGAAATCCTTCATGTCATAGCAATATTGGTAACTGCTGTATGGCCAGAATTCAAACAGGAAGTTTATTTATCAAAAGCTGGTAGGATTCTTGGCTTTTAAATCTTCCTCTATGGAAATTGGTGCGTGTGTGTGTGGGTGTGTGGGTGTGTGTGTGTGTGGGTGGGTGGGTAGGTGGGTGTGGCGCCGCGGTTAGGGGTATTTGTTGTCAGCATTTTTCTCAGATCATGGCCTCAATTATGCACGTATTCTCTTTGTCTGACTGTAGCCTTGGCAGATAAAATGTGTTTTTGCTTTAGAAATGATGCTCAAACATCACAGACTGTGTTGTTTGATATGTGAAAACCTCAGCACAGTTACAGTCAAACAATGTGAAGGAACTTTTCATTGACCTTGTCATTAAGCCTTATCCAAGTTGTACAACAACATTGTTCTCAGTTCAATATGTTAAGTGATTGGGTTTCTTTAGGCAACTATGGAACATTAGCCTTTGTGCAAAGACGCACACAAATACATACCACTGCAGAGGATTTGTATCTGCTTATCAGTGGTTCCAGTTTAGCTTCATCACTGTCAGGCCAGGGAAACACAAAAGTGTCATTAAGCCATTTATTTAGTCATGACATTTAAGTCACCACACTGCACAGCCCCAGGCAATGATGGGCTGCATATTTTGCACATGCCTATTCATGTGCATGTGTAGAACGAGAGACACATTATTTGGTTTTACTGAAGTAGATCTACTGTGCAGGTGTTGCCACTCACCTTTGTTGATTGGCACACTGAAAATATTCTTATATATGGTCTCAGCCAAGCAACTGAGCCCATTTAGCTCAATGGAGCTATCCAACGTTCTTATCCAAAGTCACAAACATGCAACCATGTTGGTTCAGAGGTGCACAGCTGCACCTAGAACAGGCTTGGTTGCTGTGTCAGCAGATAATTTGCACAGGGTGAGGGCTCTCAGGGTCAGAGTAGAACCGCTGCTCCTAAATCATGATGAATGTATCATCATGTATATATAAATATATATATACACAGTATATACTGTATATATCTTGATTATCTTGACAGTATAAACTGTGTATATATATATTTATATATACACAGTATATATAGTATATATAGTAGATGCACATGGTTTTCTTTCAGCCTTTGTACAGTAGTTAGAACTTAAATGCACTGCTGAAGTCAACAACTTGCTGCTCACATATTGCCCAAATTTCAACTTTTATTAAATAAAAGGCCATCTGATTTCTCAAAATGTTTATTGAAATCTACGATGCAACAAAAAACAAATCCTTCCTTATGCTGTGTCTTTCACATCATTTGATATAGTTGAATACATAATGTGTATTTGCTGTAGGCTATAGTTAATTTGTTTGAAAAAGATGTAGAGAGCCCAACAGAGAGCACATCCCTACACGTTGAGGCAAGATGCATCACTACAATTTCCTGGTGGAAACCTTGATATTGAAATGGGTTTTCAAATATCAGAAATAGAAACACCTTTCAATAAAATGCTGTTTAATATTCCACCAAAACAAAGTATCAAAACTTACTAAATAACTGATTCAAAACACAACATAAGTGATAGGCTCAACAAAAACTTAACATTATGTGTATGGTAGTATTTATTGCAGGGCTGGTTTTGCGCCAATTAGATACAGGTGTTTCTGTTTTTCTGTTCACTCATTTACTTTACATTTGTAAAAGATGAGTGAATTTCATTGTAACAAACCAAATTGATGTTCATGGCAGTTAGACATCATGAATATGTAGATCTTAGCTCTGCTTCTGCAATGCACTTCTCCTCAAATCTCTTCCCTTTTCCCATTCCGACTTTGTGTTGATGCAGCAGAGTAAAGTTGCACCCTTTTAATCATACAAATTATTACTATAGAGAATTGAGACAGAAATTTGGCTATAGTTACAGTTGAAATCAGATACCTATTAAAATAATCAAGCTACGAATATTTATTAAGATCAGAAACAAAATCAAAACCCCAATTGTTTGAGAAAATTTGAAAGATGTAGTAGGTGCTCTTGTCATGGTGTTAAAAACACTGTAATAATACCTGTATTTAAAGGTAGGCCTACTTGCTGAGGTGGACAGTGTACAGAATTGTTTATTAAATCCTGGACTCACAGTTGTTACTGACTTATTCATTGTTGGGTGGACAGATTGTGTTTTCAAACATTTTATTTAATGTGTGGCGGAGTTTTGTTACGTTCCATACTCAATTTCAATTTCAATTTTATTTATAGTATCAATTCATAACAAGAGTTATCTCGAGACACTTTACAGATAGAGTAGGTCTAGACCACACTCCAGAACATGCAGTTAGCCCGTCTCTGCTCTGTAAATGGCTTTCACACAGTCTGCTGAAACTCATAGATAATGCTTTTAGTATTTCTCCCCTATTTAATTTGCATATGAATTAATATATTAAGTGCCGTACTGCTTAATGACCACAATACATTTGTTCGTTAGTTTTTTTTTAAAGAGAAAAAACTGTCCACATCCTCATTTCTTTTCCCATTTTATGCTCAAAACGATTTTAGGGAATCTGGGAATTATAGCGGTATTACACTTGCTCACCATTGCAGAGATCAGGGTTCGTGGAAACTGGCCAAGGACCGTTTTCTGGTCACTGCTGCTGGTCGTCTGTGGTGCTCTCTGAGCTGTTGTACTGTTTTTTTATGGTAATACATCATTCTATTTGCCTGGTTTTAAGGTAACAATAATATCCAACCTACCACTATTCTTTCTGTCTCTTTTGTGTCCATTTACAATAATTACTAATGTAAATTACATTCACAGTCCTAAAGCGCACTTCACTTTTCTCTCTTCATCTGATCTCCTGTTACTTCCTTTCTTATAGTCTCGGGAGCCTCTGGCGCTGTGCGACCTCAAAGCAGAAGTATCCCCGAGGATCTCGGCCGAGGACTTAATCGACCTCTGTGAGCTGTCATTGGCTGGCCCCACCAAAAGGACCAAAGTCGGCAGGCCAAAAATCATTGCTGTCGACATCCGCACTGTAGAGGAGTATCCTTACCAATTCTCTGTAGCTAGGAAAATTACCTGCCAGTCCTGTGAAAGTCCCTTTAATGGTGGCATTTTAACATTCAAATACATTACAGTGTCTTTCTCTGCTGAGTCACGTCAGGAAGCCGTTCCACACAGACTTGATCTTGTTTGAGCAATCGTGGTTTGGGTCCAACAAAGCAAAGACAACACATGTTTTGAGCAGATTTACTTCAGCAAACCTGCTCCAATTTAAACCTTTCTGTTACTTGAGCTCTATAAATCTTGCATTTTACACTTTAACCTATGTAAGACCTGAGATGCAAGTAAGGAAACAAATTCTGGTGATCCATGATCTAAACTGTTTTCTCTCCTGTGTTTATAACTACAGAACAGGTGAAGGAATGGTTTGGTTTGGTGGACTTTGGTACATTGGAAGGCTAAGTGAAAAGCTGGTTGTCAGGGTGGAGGACGGAGAAGGAGATGCAACATTCATAATGTTGCACTCCTTTGTACACATTACAAGTGACAGAAATGTTTTTAAATATACAGTAAACTGTGGGAGCTAGTAGAAGCATTCTTGGACAATAGATTTACTTCATTACAAACACCTTTTAAAAGAACCATAACAAAAGTTCTTTTGTCTTGTTCAAGCTTGTGGATTGGAAGATAAAACAATAAAAAACACAGATTCTGAAATACAATTATTGATGTCATCAAGTATGAAACACATGGAGTCTGTGGATTAAGATAAGACTACACACTACAACTCAGTGTCCACTGTGCGCACAGCCTCTCCAACAGTGATCTTCTACACTACACCTGGATGATATTCAGACTCCTCTGCTTTGAGTTTTAATTTTAATGAGCGTGTCCCAAGTTTTTTTAAGGTCAGAGTTCCACGTCTTTGAGTAAATGCCAAATCTCTATGTCTCTAAATCTCTCACTATGATTGTTTTTTGAATACAGTTAAAGAGACACGCACAAACAAAAATGTCTACTGCTTGCCAAGTTCAATTGCATCTTTAACCATCTTTTGTGTAGCTCTGCACAAATTTACAAATTACATAATTTGCTTTTGCATATGGGCAGTTTTAATTTATTACTAGGAATGTAGCGGCCCAGAAAACCCTGCCTATACAAAATGCAAAGGACCCAAAGGAGTAATTCTCACCCTACAGATTAGTGGTATGGTAATTGTGTAAAGGGGGTTAAGATCCATTTATCAATAAGCATTAGTTGAGAGAGCAAAGATTTTAAAATGGCAAGTCCTTTTAGCCAATGGAGCCTCCTGATAGTCAGAGGCTCCTCAGGCTAACTCACATGAACAAAGGGATTTGACCACTTTCACAGGATTTAGTAAGCCTTTGTCACCTTAATTGTGATTTCAGGCAAAGCTCTGTTGTGGGTGTCTGCGGTCACAAAAAGTGGATTATATTAAGACCTCTGTGGGGTTAATCAGGACAGGATTTTATAGTTGGCTCTGCCAAAAAGGTCTTGTTTTCGGCTCGGCTAGTCTGTTTGTTTGTCTGTCAGCAGGATTACAGAAAAACACTTTGCCCCGATTTTATTGAAACTTTTTGGAATAGTGATGCATGGACCAAGGAAAATTGCTGTACAGGGCAATTCTGCAGCATTCATGTGGTTTCAGAATAATCTGAAAAATAAGGTTCGAACCACGAAAATTCACACTGCATTAACGTTGTGAGATAGGACATACCTTGGCGGATGTCTGCGCTCTCTGAGTAGTTATACAGTGTTATCATTTGGATTTTTTATTTTCATAAATTACCTGTAAACACACCCTGATGTCTGACAAATCTCAATGAGCCGATACGATGTGAGACAGATGGGCTATCAGCCAGGAAACAACAAAACAATGAAACCGTATCAATGAGTAAAGTCGAAGGGCAGAAGAAATGATAAAGATTTTGATTGTTTCATTGTCCTCTTCTCAGTAAATTTTTCTCAGTTATAAGTAAATGATCACCTAAATCCAATGTTGTTTCCGTCATAGTTTTGTATTTCATATTGCAAATTGTTATTGTAACTGTAACACCACAGCGTTTCCTACAAAATGAATTATTATTATTATTATTATTATTATTATTATTATTATTATTATTACCACTAGAAAACATGAAATGTGTTTTATTTGTAAAAAAAAAAGAAGGTTGTGACACACAAGATTAATGAGCACTGGTAATACTACGTTTCCCGAATAAATGGACAGTATGCAGAGTCATAATGGACCTTGTGATGTGTGTAGTGGTGTGTTGGGTTATTTTGTAGCAGCCTGGTGTCATTTGTAATTTAATGAAGGTGGGTGTCCATGTGTAATGGCAATGCGCTTTGGTGCTGCACTTCTCAAATCAAAGGCTGCAGATTTATTTAAATGTCTGTAAAGATGCCTTCAGACGGCTGCAGGGATTTAAAGGCAGGGTTGGTAATGAAGCTAACAAGTTTTGAAAATAGCATCTCCTCGGTGCTCTGAACCACACACAGACTTGCACGAGCACCGCTGCGTTGCCGCTTCAGAGCAGAGCAGAAAAAGTACCGTAATTTTACTTCATGTGTCATTTACCGCAAAGCAAACGCCTAATATCATAATACCAAATGTTTTAAGCAGACATGACTACTGTTAGCAACAGAGCAACGACGCACATTGAGCTTAGCCTTGTACCAGGGAGGGGTAGAGACTGCACAGCAGGGCAAGGAAGCATTTCATTGGTTCTTTCCAGGATGACGCAGGGATTGGTAGGCATTTTTACAAGATTCCAGCAGCTACAGAAGACAGATCTATTTTTCTCATGTTTTATAGCCCATAACTTATTAATTCCTGTCGTTGTATAAAGACCATTTCAAACTATATATCAAAAAGTGTATATTACCACCCCTGACTTTATTGAACTGCAGGAGAAGCTTTTCATACAGTCTAAAGCAGCCAATTTAAACCCATCTATTGGCTGGAGAGTGTTTAAGTAAAATAGTAATTCAAATAATTAGTGTTTAATTAAAATAGTAGGTACAAGAGTAGTTACATTTTTAGCATTATTGCCTTATTTCTTTAGAATCAAAATACCACACAGAGCGCTGCTTGCACTAGTTGTTCCCTTGTGGTTTCAGAATAATCTGAAAAATAAGGTTCGAACCACGAAAATTCACACTGCATTAACGTTGTGAGATAGGACATACCTTGGCGGATGTCTGCGCTCTCTGAGTAGTTATACAGTGTTATCATTTGGATTTGGATTTTGACCCTGATGTCTGACTAATCTCAATGAGCCGATACGATGTGAGACAGATGGGCTATCAGCCAGGAAACAACAAAACAATGAAACCGTATCAATGAGGAAAGTTGAAGGGCAGAAGAAAGATAAAGATTTTGATTGTTTCATTGTCCTCTTCTCAGTAAATTTTTCTCAGTTATAAGTAAATGATCACCTAAATCCAATGTTGTTTCCGTCATTGGTTAACATAAAAGATTTTGCAAAATTACTAATCCCCCAAATTCAGACCTCTGTCTTGTCAAATCCACAGCAGTCTGGGGAAAACCCTGTAAATCCTGAGATCGCCAAACATCTTTGTGCATTTGAAAAGACTTTCCTCAGGAAACAGCTACTCTGGTTGAGTTTTAGTTGGGTGGTGAAAATAAATCCAAACCATCATGGCCCTATGTGAAAAAGTGATTGCCCCCTAAACCTAATAACTGGTTGGGCCACCCTTAGCAGCAACAACTGCAACCAAGTGTTTGCGATAATGTGCAATGAGGCTTTTACAGCGTCCTGGAGGAATTTTGGCCCACTCATCTTTGCAGAATTGTCCTAATTCAGTTACATTAGAGGGTTTTTGAGCATGAACAACCTTTTTAAGGTCATACCACAACATCTCAATAGGATTCAGGTCAGGACTTTGGCTAGGCCACTCCAAAGTCTTCATTTTGTTTTTCTTCAGCCATTCGGTGGTGGACTTGCTGGTGTGTTTAGGATCATTGTCCTGCTGCAGAACCCAAGTTCGTTTCAGCTTGAGTACACGAACAGATGGTCGGACATTCTCCTTCAGGATCTCTTGGTAGACAGCAGAATTCATAGTTCCTTTTATCACGGCAAGTCTTCCAGGTCCTGAAGCAACAAAACAGCCCCAGACCATCACACTACCACCACCATATTTTACTGTTGGTATAATGTTCTTTTTATGAAATGCAGTGTTTTGCCTTCTACGCCAGATATACTTGGACACACACCTTCCAAAGAGTTCCACTTTTGTCTCATCGGTCCACAGAATGTTGTCCCAAAAGTCTTGGGGATCATCAAGATGTGTTGTGGAGAAATTGAGACGAGCTTTGATGTTCTTTTTGCTCAGCAGTGGTTTTCTCCTTGGAACTCTGCCATGCAGGCCATTTTTGCCCAGTCTTTTCCTGATGGTGGAGGCATGAACGCTGACCTTAACTGAGGCAAGTGAGGCCTGCAGTTCTTTGGACGTTGTTGTGGGGTCTTTGTGACCTCTTGGATGAGTCGTCGCTGCGCTCTTGGGGTAATTTTGGGCGGCCGGCCACTCCTGGGAAGGTTCACCACTGTTCCATGTCTTCACCATTTGTGGATAATGGCTCTCACTGTGGTTCGCTGGATTCCCAAAGCTTTGGAAATGGCTTTATAACCCTTTCCAGACTGATAGATCTCAATTACTTTCTTTCTCAATTGTTCCTGAATTTCTTTGGGTCTCGGCATGATGTGTAGCTTTTAAGGATCTTCTGGTGGACCTTACTGTGTCAAGCAGCTCCTATTTAAGTGATGCCTTGATTGGGAACAGGTGTGGCAATAATCAGGCCTGGGTGTGGCTAGAGAAATTGAACTCAGGTGTGGACAACCACAGTTATAGTATGTTTTAACAAGGGGGGCAATCACTTTTTCACACAGGGCCATGATGGTTTGGATTTTTTTTCACCTTTAATAATAAACACCTTCATTTACAAATTGCATTTTGTGTTTACTTGTGTTGTCCTTGACTATTGTTTAAATTGGTTTGATGTTCCGAAACACTTAAGTGTGACAAACATGCAAAGGAACAGGAAATGAGGAAGGGGGCAAACACTTTTTCACACCACTGTATATTGATCATTATAAATTCTCCTTTTGTGCCCTCTTTGGAATAAATTAGCCAAACTTAAATTTTAAAACTCAGCAGGGATACTGCTTCAGGCAATATCCCAATTTAGAAAAGATCCTTCCATATGTTGGAAAGAAAGGGAGGAAATTAAGTGGTTCTCCCTAATTGAAGAGACAGTCCTGCATTTTTAGAGCGCAGCAGTAATATATCAGTTTCTAACCTGGTTGCAAGAACTCCAAAAAAATAAATAAAAAGTTACAAAGTATTGGAAGAATTTATCTGCAGAGAGACTGAAGTGTAAATAAAGTTTGTGAACTTTATGTAATCAGCAAGGGGCCATAGCTCTTTTTGCACAGTAATCATTATATGCTTTAAGTTGAAGCATAAGTAAGAAATCAGGGTTGTTACACATAATGTTTAATGATTGATCATTATCTTCATCGTCACACAGTGTGATGACTATTCTCCCCCACCACATTTAGACCAACCCCCACACTTGAAATTCCACATCTGAGTTTCATGATAAACCACGGTAATTCATCAGACCTTTCAGTGGTGCAGGTTACAGAATTAAAGGTTGATAAAAGGACTCAATAGTGCTTAAATGCCATCCACATCTCTGTGCACTGCACCAGTGGCATTATCTTTAGCTCTGGGGCAAAGCAATGAGTCCACTCACCATGCACTCAGGCTTTACTGTACCCCTTTAACATTTAAATCATATTGCCAATCAGAAGTAAGCCTGATTCTTAATGCTCCGTTTTTATGTCAACATTTCAGCGGATTGAATCTGAAATTATTAAACTGTACTTCAAAACCACTCTAAGAGTGTGAGCAACAACGAAGGCAGGCAAACATTTTTGTTTCTTTGTGATAGACACATGAATTATTCAATACATTTGTATTAATGCACTAGTAAAGATTATTTTTGCACAAAAGTTGTAGCTGGTTTTCACTCTTTATTGTAGAGCTTGAATCAGCCAAAATAACTGAAAACACTTGAGGGTGAGCAGGGACTTTAAGGGCAATCTTATACATTGTGGATGTATTTTTTTGTTATTGTTGTTATTATTGTTGTTGTTTTGTCTTTACATGAAGGGATTTACAGTTTTGCACTTAGCTCGTCTGTAAAGCTTGATTGATTTTGCTTAAATATCTGCATTTTTAATTATTATTTTTCTGGTGAGCTTTTTAAAAGGTGATGTACCATTGAAATAAGTACAAATGCACAGAGTGCACAGATCGCTGCCAAGGCCATGCTCTATCTCGCATTGACACCTGAAGTGAAAAATAATTTGTGTATTTGCGCTGTTATTGGGATCCACTCCAAAATGTTATGGGTTCTTCTTCTTGGCCCATGCTACACACTTTAAGCAAGTTTCATGAAAATCGGACCAGTAGTATTTCCACAACAAGCCAAACTTGTCAAAGGTTAGATCATTAAGCCCATGTTCAGTCCAATGAACTGTGTCACTCTTTCAGGCATTACAAAACACCTTTACACATTTCAAATGAAGGATTCAGTAACTTTATGTATTATTGTTTTAATACTAATTTAGTGTTTCTAACATTCTGCCTGCCTCATGTATGTAAATAGGAAAGACAAACAATTAGAAATATGTTAAAAACTCTTGTTACTGTAGTGCAGTACAAGACCACCTTTTACTATGACCTCAATAATAAACATATATTAACACATTTTTCGGAGAATTTCAACAGAAACGGAAAATTATAACCTTTGAAAGTTGAGAATAAATGGCAGAATTGTATCGAATTGCAAAGGAGTACCAAACAAAGTGGCCACTGAGTGTATGTTTCTGTTAGAAACAATTAAAAAAACTCAGTGATTTGTACTTTTGGTGATTCCATAACTAGTATTTGCATTTACTTTATTCACTTGTCACTGAATTTTCTCTACTGTATAATCCACTATATGTATTTGCAATGCCATAGAAATCGGTTACTATCATGTTACAGTTTTTTTGGTATAATTAAACAAGATCTGTTGAATCTGCCAATCTGGATAAACTTTGTAAGTGAACCCTTTGTTTTGTTATTTTCTAATATTTTTTTGGCTGTGATCCTGCCACATTTGGGAACCGGAGGGATGCAGGTTCAAGTATTGTTCATGCGGACCAAAGTATTGTGGTTGCCTGGTAGCAGGAGAGGTGCTGGTTCACCTCCTGAGCACTGCCAAGGTGCTCTTGGGTAATAACAACAGAGTGTAAATGGTAATTTCCCCTTGGGTCATGTAAGCATTTCATCATACTACTCCTACTGACAGGACACTCCTACAAAGGTGTATGTATAAAAAGAGCAGCAAGAGACTACTTCTATCAAAATAACAGTTCCTCAACAGGTAACAGGTAAGAGACAGAAATTTAAAAGACCAATTTAATTGTAGGTCTTATAATGCTTTTTTTGCACTCAGTTTCATCTAGTGGTAGTTAACTTAATCCATGCTGAGAATGGTTATTATTGATCTCTCCCCACCAGAATTCTGCTGCTTTCCAGAGTAAAAATGGCGAATTATGAAGTGACTCTATCCACTGGAGATCTCGCCTTTGCCACCACTTTCAACAATGTCTTCATTAAGCTGGTAGGAACGGATGGGGAGAGCAATCGCAAGTGGCTCAAAGAAGGTGCATCCTTTACCTGTGGAGCAGTGAGTATGAAATATCCCTCTCTCTGTTTAAATGTATTACAGGCTTCCTCAAGGTTGCCTATATGAGATTTTATTCACATCTTATGCTGTGATTATATTGCACAAGTTTGATTTTCTCCACCCTTTTACATTTAGGAATTGTATAATTATTGAGCTGTAATGGCTCAGTTCTTGGTTATAAAATACACTTTATCTTTATCTCTTGTTTGATGTCTGTTTTTAAATGTAGCTGGCAGGTTTCACAAAACGGCAGGACAGAGTCCAATATCATGACAGATGAGTCAGAATTGCCAGGAAAGTTCAGTTTACTTATCAGTGTTCATGCAGGGTTAATCTAGGAAATCAGTCACACAGACAAAAAAAAACGAAGATGGGCAAACAAGCAAAAACAGAACAAACAAATACAGGCAGGAGTTAACAGTAAAACACAAGACAATCTGGCACAGAATTTAGGAAATGGATTGGTACATAAGTGGCTGATTAGGAGCAGTTGAGTATGGGGGTAGGATATATATACGGTGTATATATATATATATATATATATATATATATATATATATATATATATATATATAGAGAAAGCTCAGAAAGCCTTTTTTTTGTATACAAACACCAAATAAAAATTATTTGTTCTGTTTGAAAGAAACAAGTAACAAGTGTACCTTTAGTTTTTTTTCCTGCAATTCCATAAATTACTAGAGATAAAATACTATATTGAAACAAACTGCTGATTTTCATTCCTTCTTCTATACCTTACTTAAAAATTGTTATATTATAAAAAATATATCTTTTCTTTAAAGAAACTATTGAGTAATTGTTCAAACTGTAAAGATGAATAGTTTGTATTTTCTGTATTGATGTTTGATGCTAGTGTTTCTACTCTGTGTGTTCTGAGTGACAGTGTGTGTTATCTCAGTGAGGATTGTTCATAGTGTTTCGCTGCACTGAGCCTGTTTTGTTAAGAGTTGTGTTGCTTGGAACGAGTTTTGCAGGAGATGTGAACTGTTTAGCTCAGGTGAGTGTTGGTAATGCAGACTGTAGTTTTGCACGTGGCTTTAGTTGTGCCCACTGTACTTTAGCAATCAAAAAAACTGTAATGTAAGTTACTTTGTATTGTAATGTATAACCATTTTCAAGCCATTTCTATTTTTTACTACAGGTGTCTAGTTTTACCGTGTCCTGCCCTGTCTCTATTGGAAAGCTGGTCCTGATAGAGCTGGACAAACAGTGTCTGCCACTGTTCCCTGAAGACGCTTGGTTCCCCGCCAAGGTGGAAGTGAAATCTCCTGAGGGAGAGACCTACAACTTTCCCATCTACCGCTGGATCACAGACAGCCAGGTGCACAACTTCCGAGAGGGAACAGGTTTGTGGAATTTAGCTTAACATCCTGTACGCTGTTCACTGACTACAGAAGACATAAAAGAAAGACATTCTGCAAGTTGGTCTATAAAGAGGCTGGAGCAAATTCATGCCAACATACTATACTGTATATACAGTATAAACAAATTTAAACTGTGTTGTGGTTCTTTCTCCAAGCTCTGAGAGTCTATGAAGACAACAATCCTCTTGGCAAGTACAGTCGGCAGCAGGAACTGGAGCAACGAAAGAAGGACTATCGGTGAGAGCTCAGAAGAACACTTTTTTTTTTTTATGCACTCCAAAATTAACATGCCTCCAAACCTCCTCCACCTTTGGTTAATATACATTTATAGCACACAACGATAAATGAACCACGAAATGATGTTGTTACACCTGCCAGAGTTTATTTAAATGCATTATACTATAACATATGCTGCAAAATTGCAATATTACATAAATAAATACATGCCAAAGAAAGTACATTATTCTTAGATAAATGGCAGTTACACTGGTATGTAGTTTAAAGTTCCTCACCTCTCTCCTCTTCTATATTTATTCCAGCTGGCATGTGTATGCAGAGGGAATACCCCATTGCATGAAGGCAAAGAGCCCTTTTTCTTTGCCTTGTGAGGTCTGCTTCTCCTTTACTAAGACCACAGAGTTTGCCTACACTGCCTCCACTGGGTGAGGGCCTCAAATTCTGTCAGAAATCTATCTGTGTTACTACGTACCTGACTATTAAGGAGATTTAAGGCAGTATAATGAAGTTACTCTACTTTTATTTTCTAGGCTGACCGAACTGCAACTTAAGGGTCTGGCTGATTGCAAGGAGAAGTGGAGTAAAATTGATGATATCAATCGGGTGTTCTGCTGCAAACGGACTGACATATCCGGTACTACCATGGACATTTCATGACATACTTGATACTGTATTCACAGTAGTACAGCACACTGTATTTATTCAGATATTTTACTGCATTCCTACTTGAAAAAAAGAGACAGGAGTAAGTGTGTCTAAACATGTAAGGGTTTTATGCTTTGTCCATGTGTAACACATTGTTTCCCTTGTTTCAGTTTTACATGCAGTGTACACCTAAGCTGATAACAGTGGTAGAGTAAGATTTTATAACCAAAATCTTGAAACTCAGTCAAGTTTAACTCTGATCATTTTCCAGATTATGTCAAGAAACATTGGAAGGAGGATGCTTTTTTTGGCTACCAGTATCTAAATGGTAACAACCCCATGTTGATCCGACGTTGTTCAGCTCTGCCTGATAACTTTCCTGTCACTGACGACATGATCCTCCTCCCTGGATGTAGCTTGACAAATGAAATGAAGGTGACTATCCTTATCTTTATTGACCTCCGTATTTTAAACAATCTTGTTCTGCCTCATGACATGTTCAATTAGAAATTGCATGTTGAAAGTTTTACTGTCTGTAATATCCACAATGTATGCATGTGAGTCAAATAATGTCTCATCCTCACTTAACTTTCAAACAGACAGGCAAAATATTCCTGTGTGACTACAAGCGTTTGGATGGAGTGAAAGCAAACACCATCAATGGGAAGAAGCAGTACTTGATGGCTCCACTCGTCCTGCTCCACAGAACACCTGATGATAAACTGATGCCAATTGCTATTCAAGTGGGATTAGCACTCAAATGTAGTTTTTAGTGAAGCTTTAGGTTATGGAGTAATCCCTCTTCCAGGACTGTTAGACATGCACTGCTATACTGTATATGTCAAATATGTTATATATAGAAGGTAGACAGAAATACCTTTACTAAAATTACGCTAAGGGAGTGCAAACATACTTCATATGAAGAATGTGGTTTAGAGAAAATAAATCTATATTTAAAGTATTTTCATTGCAATTGCCAGACAGCCTACCCCCTCTTTCCTTTTGTTAAAGACATAAGAAGTTAGACATTAAATAATTGATGAATAAGGATCAACTGATCCTGTGCTCTGAACTGGGATTCAATGAAAATATGAATTTCCTCTTAAGGGATCAACTAACTTATTAGTATCTAACTGAATAGCAGATGATACCTATAGTACATAGGCAACAACGTACAGCAATTACAGAACATTCTTTTAACATTATTAACCAGTACTGGAAATGGATCCAATAAATTGAATAAACCACGCCCCCCTTCCTTCTCCTGCAGCTGAAGCAGACTCCAGCAGAGGACAACCCTATCTTCCTTCCTACTGATTCTGAATACGACTGGTTGATGGCCAAGATATTTGTGAGAAGTGCAGATTTCAATGAGCATCAACTCAATGTTCACCTGCTGCGCACTCACCTGCTGGCTGAAGTGTTCGCAGTGTCACTGCTGCGTAATGTTCCAATGGTGCATCCACTGTACAAGGTAACTGAAGGGTGAACACTGAACTTACTGTAGTTGCAGTTTTATCAACTTGATTTTTTTATCTTCCAAAGTTGATGAATCATGTTTGTGGGTATAGAAGCATCAAGATGTCTGACTTTGTTAACATGTAATAGTGTTTCTCACAGAGTTCCCTCTTTCCCTCAGCTCCTTATACCTCACACTCGCTACACTCTGCAGATCAACTCCTTAGCTCGGGCTGCTTTAATATCTGAGACTGGAGTTTTTACACACGTATGTAAATACTAAGAAGCTAACTAAACAGAATTGTTTTTTTTCAATGTAATTTAGTATTTGTCTCTAACTACATTCTTTACATATCTGACTGTTATCTAGTTTGCATCTTCTGGTGGAGAGGGTATGATGACAATCCTGAAGAGATCACTGTCCTCAATGACCTACAGCTCCCTCTGCATACCGGACGACATTGCTGAGCGTGGTGTGGAGGCTGTGCCGAACTTCTACTACAGGGATGATGGACTCAAGCTTTGGGATATCATCCACAGGTAGTACAGGGGCCCCCATATCAGAAAAACGGAGCCCAAATCCTGCCCTCTTTAGTAGTTAGCTTTTGTTCTCTTATGTAACACAGATAAATAAATAATGTTGAGTCGGCTAACATTTGTGTAGGGTTTCCTGTCCAAAATCTAAAGTCTAAACTACTAATCTGCAACATTTGAACTCCACCACCCCTATTAATTTATTTTTCCAAATAACATTAACATCAAGCCGAACACCTACAGTACTTTAGGATGTATTTATTTGATTAGGACAATGCACATTAATCAACATTTCTGTAAATGCGCGAGTTGGCTAATTTTCAACTGTAGTCCTAGTTACCTAGCATGTCTTTATGGTGGGAAGAAACCGGAGTACCCGGCGAAAACCCATGCAAACACAGGGAGAACATGCAAACTCCACACAGAAAGGCCCAGATCGACCTGGTGCTAACCACTGAGCCACTGTGCTGCTTTGATGATGTTACCTGAAGTTACCACGCTATGGGCACGCACTCTACCACGTGAGCTATCCAGGCGCACTAGCTACTGCCTCTTGATTTGAGTAGAGTGGCAGTTGGTTAGGAAATTTTGTGTTCATGCGTGTCAACAACTAGGAATGTGTTTCATATTTTACCAATCTACATTTCTCAAAGGTTTGTGCAGGAAGTGCTCAGCTTCTACTACAAGAATGACGCTGAGGTCCAGAAAGACTCCGAACTGCAGAAGTGGATTTCAGACATTTTTGAACATGGATTTCTTTCCCAGGAAGGCACAGGTTAGCTTTAATTAAGAAAAAGCTCATTATGGTGATGGATTATGCTTTATGTGCACATTTATGTATTATATTATGATAATGAGTATAGAACTCAACTAGTCATCTGGATGTCTCAGAGTCAGTTGATTCTTTCTAATTCTCAGGAATTCCACAAAGCTTTACCACCGTGGTTGAGTTGATCAAGTTTGTCACCATGGTGATCTTCACTTGCTCAGGACAGCACTCAGCTGTTAATGCTGGACAGGTGAAGCTTTTTACTTTATCCGGATGATCAATTACAATGTTGCTATTTTTGTGGAATGGGTTTATGAGGTGTTGCAGTTTTGTCCTGAACTGAAGAAAGATCGAAGACATTAACAAGACTACAGCCATGCTAACAGGTCTGTGAGGCTGCACTTCGTCACAGTAATGCTTTAAACTAAATGCAACATATGCTAAAATGCTCACGATGAAAACGCTAACATGCTGACTTTTAGTATTTATGTTTACCAAGATCACAATCTTAGTCCATCATGTTAACATGCAAACATTTAGTAATTAGCACTAAACACAGAGAACATTTGAGATGGTTGGAAATGTCAGTTTTGCAGATATTTAGTCATAAAGATTGAAAAGGCAGAAGATCACCAAAGTGATTCTAGTGAACTAGATTTAATGACAATCTCGCAAATAAAGTGGTTAAGTTGAAAACCACAAATGTTAACCTCATGGCGACCATGAATCAGTGTGGACGAAAGTTGTGAACCGACTGACCTATTGCCTGACATGGCATGACTTCAAAGTATTACGCACTAATCTGTCAATCATTAATTCATTGCAGTATGACTATGGTGGCTGGATGCCCAACACCCCCATCTCTCTGCAACTTCCTCCACCAACCACAAAGGGGAAAACAAGCGAGGCCACGATGCTACAGACATTCCCTGACATCAACACAACAGTTCAGGGAATGGCCACCATGTGGCTACTCGCCAAGCAGTCGTCTGACTTTGTAAGTGTAATTTTATGGAATATTATTATATAAATCACCTTTATGTTCAGGTTGTAAAAAGTAGGTCAATATGTCATTAGGGCAAGACACCTTCTTTGAGTCACAGAAAGAAATCATGCCCACTACAACTGTACATTATATTGCCAATAGTTTAAGTTCAAACATTTCAGTTTTTTTAAATGTATCATTTATCACATCAGGTCCCTCTTGGCCAATACCCAGACGACCATTTCAGTGAGAAGATTCCCTGCAAGCTGATAAAGGATTTTCAAGGAGAGCTTGAAATTTTAAGTGCGGCCATCAACGCCAGAAACAAGAGGCTGGAGGTCCCATACACATACATGGATCCAACAAAGCTAGAAAACAGCGTGGCCATTTAAATATCAGAAGGTGTGACCTCCTCAGCTTTTTGCCAAATTCAGCTTCATATTAACAAAAGTGAGAAAGGGAAGAACTGCATGTTTCTGTTTTTAACTGATACTGTAGTGGAAAGAAATGACTGCATGGGATTGTTGTATGCTGATCTGTGTTTATGTATACAGTCTGATTGACTAAACTGTGGTGAAAAAGGTGCTGTTTTAAATTATACACATCCCAAGTCTTCTTAGTTCATTAATGACTGCACAGGGCATCTTATTAAAATAAATTACAAATGTGAAATAAAAATGTGAAGCTTTTTTTTTCATTCAAACCTTTATTTAACTGGGTTTAAAAAAACTCCTTGAGATTAAAAATCTCTTTTACAAGAGTGTCCTGGCAAGTGGCAGCAGCACAGTTTCAAATAGACACAGAGACACTTACAGGTAAATACATAAGCTGCTGCATTGAGAAGCGTTTTTATGTCTGTTTTTATTGTTAAAGTATAATAAAAAATATTTGATCCAAAAAATTTTTTTACTGATGATAAAACTTTGAATCAAGCTTTTTTTCAGTGAAACCTATGTCCTTGAGAAATAAAAACAAAAGTGTTGAATATAAAATGGCGTGGCTTGTTTATCATGTAATAATCACAGCAAAGCCCTAATTGAAATGTTATACAAATTTGATTCATAGTTCATAATGATTAAAAATGTAACGTTTTTTTTTAGAAATTGCTCTTGTCATATTGTCATGTTAATTTGTGTGTGTGAATTTTTGCATTTGTTCTGTATGGTTTTTCCTTTCCAAAATAAAGTATTGCTAAACCTACATAATGATGAGTGGGAGATTCATTTTTTATCATCATCATTACCTAACTACCTAATCTTTCATTGTTAGTGTTTTTGTTTACTGGAAGGGATACTGAAAAACACAGCTTTATTTATAAAGTCTCAAACTGATGTAAGACAGATGTGAGACAGACAGGGAAATATAATGGGAATGGTTTAACTGGGAAGATGTGAAAGATCTTCCTCTGTGGTTGTTGACTGCTCATACCGTAATACTGCACAACCTCTTTTTTTGTAGGAGTGTTTATTGCAGTTGCCTCCCACTACACAGACTAGTGTGGTTGATTTTTAATTTGATGATGGTAGTGGAGGGAGTGAGGGAGAGGGGTTAATCATTAGCTGTAATGGTAGAACAGAACAGAAGATTTAATAAAGGCAGACACAACAGAACATACACACACTGAGATGAACCTTTACATATTTACTAATTGCACAACTTTCTATCTGAAACACTGACCATGCTTTGGTGGGAAATAGAGCCATTTGAGTATTGCAGTAAATAAAGGTATGATCTCCTTTCAAACTCTGACTATGGATAACTAACCTGCATATTAAGCATTTCTTTTACTCACAGGGTCGTGAGTGAATCCTAATTACAACAGTGTCAACAATGGCAGCTTGTGATATCCAGAACCTTTAGCATTTCCCATCAAACTTCATTCACCTAAGCACATTGCCACTGAGTCGCTTTCGGACTTCCTCAGCAATCTCTGCCAAAGAGAACCCTAAATCTTCCAGCACTGACTCCAGTCCACCTTCAAACGTGTTCCCCAATTCATTTCAGCATTCACAATCTTTGAGAACATGCAATAGTCTAACCTGCCAATACTTCTCTGTTGAGTCAGCCATGCCAATCTAATCTGGACAACTTATTTTTCAGCATGAAAGATAACTGACCTTTATATTTTGACAATGCTTGACAAGGATCTTCATTAGCTCTACCGGTAGCTATACATAAATACAGTGTGCAGATCTTTTTCTGACTTCAGCATTGTTGGGTGGTAAAAGTGTTTTTTCAGAGAATAGTGATGGATCAATCAATGAGATAATAGACAGATTAATCAGTTGATTATTCGTTCACAGTCATTAGTGTATTTGCTCCTAGAAACCTAAGCATTAACATAATGAAGGGTAGGTAGTTGATCAGACTGCTCATCAATAACTGCAGTGAAAGACAGACGGAAGGTCAGCAAATGGGCACTGAGATAATATTAAAATAGTAATGAAGTAATTCAGTTCAATTTAGAAAAGCTCCACTATTTGGCTATCCACCAAATCAAGGTTTAAAGGTAAATCCTTTATTGCCCTGATGTTATGCATAATGGAGGGCATCACTACTGTTTAGGTCTGCAAACATTCCCCCATATTTAACTTTATCATTTATCTCCTTTTATCACATCCATTAACGTCCCATTAGCGCTGATAGATTTCTTCTTTCCATGCAACTTTTGCCTTCCTAAAGAAAGAGGCTTCACACTTTATTCAACAAGAATTGAAAAAAGGTGTTTGATATTTCCATCTCTTAATGTGTGATCTGCCACTTTCTGTGTTTGTGTTTGTGAAAGAAGATGGAGAGGAAATGCCTTCAAGAGTGGGGGTGGCAGTAGCTCAGTTCGTAGGGAGTTAGGTTCAAGTCCCCATTCGGACCAAAGTATGGTGGTAGACTGGTAGCTGGAGAGGTGCCAGTTCACCTCCTGGGCACTGCCAAGGTGCTCTTGAGCAAGGCACCTAACCCCCCCAAAAAAAAAAAAAAAATAAGAGCTGCACACACAGGAAAACATACACAAACACAGATACAGGCAAATACACACATTTGTGACCCAAGGGAAAATGAACAGCATTTCATCACAGGTCAGTAACATAGACAGTGAAAGAAATGGACACAGTGGCGCCATAGGCTTCGACTGAGCCGGTGAAGTCAATTAAAAGCACTTTTCCGGTGACAGCTGAGCGTTACTGCGCAGCCTCAAACTGAGCTTGACGACGTAGATGTGACGTGAGTAACCTGTCTGAAATATTGAAGTCATCTGGTAGCCAAGAGAAATCTGTTCATGGATAAATGGTACATCATATGAATTCACTTGCCACATATCAAAGTATTTCCAATCCATCAAAACATTGCTGAAATGTTTCGTCTGATGCTTTCATGGACTCTCTGTGTGTTTCTCCCTTGACTGTGTGCTTCCACGTCCCCCCAGATTGCCTTATTTGTTATAGTTTCTGTTGGGTTTGAGGTTCTGTTATTGCTTTGTTGTTTTTGTACAGTTGTTCTGTTTCCTGTTTTCTGTCATACTCTTAGTTTCTTCCCTTGTAACCTAATGTTACTTCCTGTGTTGTGTCTGCTCTGTTTCCTGTTTTATTTTGACAGTCTTTTTCTCTGTCTGGTCCCGTCTGGTTTTACAGCCTGCCTTGTTTGCTCGTTACCTCTTGTATTTAAGCTCTGTGTTCCCTTTGTCTCTTGTCAGATCCTTTTGTGTGTTTGTGTGTTTGTCCACTGTTTGCCTGTTCTGATCAGTGTGCTCAGCATTTGGACTATTCCCTGAGGTCAGTTTTTCCCCGTGAGTTTATCCTTTTCTCTGTGGACCTTTTTTTTTTTTTTTTGACTCCTTCTGGATTTTTGACTTTTTAGGATTTTGGGCTTTGGACTTTGTCTTCCTGGAGTAGTTTGTTTTTTGCATTTTTGATCCCAGTGGTGGTTTTGTCATTCCCTTTTTGTTAATAAATCCTTGTTAAACTATCTCCTGCCTGCCTGCCCCATCTCTGCGTTTGGGTCCTCACTTCCTAACAATACTTTAACATACTATGTTAAAGTATTGTTACGCTTTTTGACTTTTTCATCACTTTTTCTACATACTATGAATTTTTTTGACATACTATACTATGACCTTTTTCAACAAACTAGGACTTTTTATCACTTTTCTACGTTGTATGTTATAAAATTTTTAACACTTTTTACGTCATGCTATACTATGACTATTTTAGACATGCTATACTGACTTTTTTATCACTTTGTCAAACTATACTGTGACATTTTTATCACTTTTTGCTGCATGCTATACTATGACTTTTCTTGACATACTATGACCTTGTTCAACAAACTATACTCAAGTATTTCAACATCGTGTAGTATAACTTTTATCACTTTACTCAAAACATAGAATACTATTTTAGACTTTTTTTCTACATACTATGACTTTTTCCAACATACTATACTATGACTTTTTTATCGCTTTTTTTCTGACATGCTATGCATTGTTTTTTTTTTAAATGCTACATGATGACTTTTTAATCACTTTTTTCTACATTGTATAGTACGACTTTATCACTTTTATCTTCATGCTATACTATGCTTTGTTTTCGACACACTGTTCTATGACTTTTTTCAATAAAGCTATACTATGACTGTGATATCACTTTTTTCAACATTGTATAGTATCATTTTTTATCACTTTTTTCGGAATGCTATACAATGACTATTTTTGACTTTTTTTGTATATGCTACACAATGACTTATTTCAACATACTATACTATGACCTTTTTTAGAACTTTGTTCAACATATCGTTCCACTGCTTCTTTTCAACATACTATAACGTTTTTATCACTTTTTCCGACAAACTGTTCTCTGACCTTGTTTAACAAACTATGCTAAGACTGTAATCACTTTTTTTCTACATGCTAAACTGACTTTTTTGGCGTGGTTTACTATGACTTTTTTGAAGAGTTTTTTTATCACTTTTTTTGACATACTATACTATGACTATGTATGACTTTATTCTATATGTTATACTATGACTTTTTTCAACATTCTATAACATTAATTTTTTATCACTTTTTGCTGTACATTGACTTTTAACACTTTTTTGTACATGCTATACTATGATTTGTTTCGACATACTATACTATGTCCTTTTTCAACAAACTATACTATTACTCAACATTTTCAACATTGTATAGTATGACTTTTTATCACTTTTTTTGACATACTATACTATGAATATTTGACTTTTTTCTACAAGCTATACTATGACGTTTTTGACATACTAAACTATGTATTCTAACATGCTATAATATGATAGGTTTTAATGTGCTATACTATGCCTTTAGTCACTTTTTAACAACATACCATACTATAACTTTTTATCACTTTTTTCAACATACTACACTAACGTTTTCATCACTTTTTTTGACATACTATTCTCTGACCTTTTTCAACAAACTATACTATACGTTATGTGGCTCAGCGGTAGAGCGGTTGCCTGCCTATTGGAAGGTTGGTGGTTCAATCCCTGGCCCTGCAGTCCCATGTCAAAGTGTCCTTGGGCAAGACATTGAACCCCAAGTTGCCCCTGATGCTGTGCATCCGAGTGTGAATGTGTGTGAGTGTTTATCTAATGAGCAGGTGGCACCTTGTACGGCAGCCTCGGCCACAGTTTATGAATGTGTGTGAATGGTAAATGTATCCTGTATGATGTAAAAGCGCTTTGAGTAGTCGTTAAGACTAGAAAAGCGCTATATAAATACAGCACATTTACATATCACTTTTTTCAACATTGTATAATAGGACTTTTTGACTTTTTTTCTACATGCTATAATATGGCCTTTTTCAACAAACTATGACTTTTTATCACTTTTTTCTACATGCCACACTATGACTTTTCTTGACATACTATACTATGACCTTGTTCAACAAACTATACTCAAGTTTTTCAGCATTGTATAGTATGATTTTTCATCACTTTTTTCAACATACTATTTCTTTTTTCATCACTTTTTTCGTCACTCTATACTATTACTTTTCACGACTTTTTTCTACATGCTATAACTATTTTCAACATACTATACTATGACTTTTTTGACGCTTTTTTCTGACATACTAAACCAACTTTTTTTGTCATGCTATGCGATTATTTTTTAATCACTTTTTTTTTACATTGTATAGTATCATTTTTTTAATTGCTTTTATCTACATGCTATACAATGATTTGTTTTTGACACACGTACGGCATATAGTGTTACTTTTTTTAACGTTTTTCAACAAACCATACTATACTGTTTTTTCAACATTGTATAGTATGACTTTGTATCACTTTTGACATACTAAAGTATTCATACTTATGACTTTTTTTCTACAAGCTATACTATGACTTTTTTTGACATAGTATACTATGATCTTTTTCAACAAACTATACTATGACTGTTATGTCACTTTTTTCAACATTGTATTGTATGACTTTGTATCACTTTTTTCACCATACTATACTATTACTATGTATGACTTTTTCAACATGCTATACTATTAGTTTATCACTATTACTTTTTTATCACTTTATTTTACATGCTTTACTATGACTATTTCCAACATACTATACTATGACTTTTTTATTGCTTTTTTCTGACATACTATACTAACATCTTTTTTTGACATGCTATGTAATGACTTTTTATCACTTTTTTCTACATTGTATAGTATGACTTTTTTATCACTATACTATGATTTTTTTTTGACACACGTGTGGCGTATAGTGGGCCTTTTTTAACGTTTTTCAACAAACTTTACTATGACTTATATGAATGTTTTCAGCATTGTATTGTATGACTTTTTATCACTTTCGACATACTAAAGTATTAATATTTATGACTTTTTTCTACAAGCTATACTATGACTTTTTTCAACATACTATACTATGTATTTTTTCAACACACTATACGTAATACTATACTATAACTTTTTTATCACTGTTTTCTTCATGCTAAACTATGACTTTTTTTGACATAGTATACTATGACTGTTATGTCACTTTTTCAACATTGTATAGTATGACTTTGTATCACTTTTTTTTACATACTATTACTATTACTATTTATGACTTTTTCTATATGCTACAATGACTTTTTTCTACAAGCTATACTATGACTTTTTTCAACATACTATACTATGTATTTTTATCACTTTTTTTCAACATACCAAACTATGACATTTTTTAGACACACAATACAATGACTTTTTTATTACTTTTTTCTACATTGTATAGTATAACTTTTTTAACACTTTTTTTGTAATACTCTACAATGACATTTTTTCAACATACTACACTATGACTTTTTTTATCACTTTTTCTGTCATACTATACTATGACTTTTTATCAATGTTTTTTCCATGCTATACTATGACTTTTTTCGACATAGTATACTATGACCCTTTTTCAACAAACTATACTATACTGTTTTTTCAACATTGTATAGTATGACTTTGTATCACTTTTTTTGACATACTATACTGTTACTAATTATGACTTTTTCTATATGCTACACTATGACTTTTTTCAACATACTATACTATTACTTTTTACCACTTATTTTGCATGCTATACTGTGACTATTTTCAACATACTATACTATGAATTTATCATTCTTTTCTGACATACATTACTATGTCCTTTTTCGATATGCTATACAGTGACTTTTTCACTTTTTTCTACAGGCTATACTATGATTTTGTTTCGACACTATGACCTTTTTCAAAAAACTATACTATGAATATTAATTACTATTTTTTACAAGCTATACTATGACTTTTTTCAAACATGTGTATTTTTATCACTTTTTTACATGCTATACTTTGACCGTTTTTGACATACTGTACAATGCCTTTTTTCCACTTTTTTTAATATGCTGTACTATAACTTTTTTCAACGTGGTTTAGTTGTTTTTTTATGACTTTTTTTCAACATACTATACTATGACCTTTTTAATGTGCTATCAGATACCTGTTACCGTCAAACACATACACTCCATGACAATGGTTTAGAGAAAGAGAATATGTCTAATTAATGTCTGTTAGGAATATGAAATATGAAATCAATGCATGTGTCCTTCTGCTTTGTGTGATTCTGTAGACTAGAAGTGGTTTGCACTGTCTTCTGCACATTCTCTGTTTAATTTGTTGGCATTTACAATCAATTTCCCACAAAGTAAGCTAATTAATTCAAATGACCTGATCGTTTAATTGTTTAATTTACATAAATTTTAACAAGGCCTTCTGTTATGCATGCACTGACTTGATTAAAGATTTTGTTTTTGGGATTTTTTAATCTCTAATGAAAAAAGAAAATCATTTTTCTTTTATAAAAGAAATTGTAGATCCCAAAGTTGATGTCAAATTCTGCCATATAAAGAAAAGTGGCCTTAAAGAGGATAGAAACTGATTAAAGTCGGAAGTTGTAGAAACTCCCTTGATGGGATACAGCAGTAATTGTTTTGTTATGATACTGGTAGCATACAAATAAAGTCATTCCACTAAGAACAAGATAAATATTGCGATTTGGTACTTGAAATTACCCAGGCCCAGCATACAGAAAGTAGTTGGAGGTTCTGGGCCATCATTGTACCAAAGATATCATTTTTGTTTTAAATCTGCACAAACACCGTTTTGTTTAATCTTCACCAAATACATTCAGTGCAACTGAAGGGTTTAATGATGTGTTTAAGATGATGAATGTATTTACTAAGGTTGTGTTTAACATGATGAAACCGGCATTGTTACTGTAACATCAAATGCCTGTCCTCTACTCCTCCTCTTTAATAAGAGGAATGTCTTCTATGATATCCCTATGCCTTTTCTCGTACAGTACAATACAAACAATTTGAGGACCTACTTATTAAAACATAGATTGACAGTGCCCATAGTCAAAAGCTCAAAAGGATATAAAAAATACATTTTCTTCTCTTTTAAATAAGAATGAAAGTCACGCTTTGTTTCATAATATATCAGTCAAATGTATTTTATTTACACACTGGTCTGGATAAATCTGAATTTGGTGAATGCACCCATGCATACAGAAAACCTTAAAATTCCAGCCGATGACCTTCATTATCACAGCAGACGATATGCAACTGTGTGCTTTGCAAGTTACAGACGGAGCATTATACCATAACACATGGAAATACATATTGTGTGCATGTTAAACACAGCCTTGTACTACACAAAGTTTCCATCTGTATACATGTTCTGTATACTGCATACTGTATATATCTGTATACACGTACATGTTTAATTAAAAGTTGAAATACCAACTATTTTGAAATCCAATTAATATCCATATATGAATTTACACAACGTAAAAACCACACAACAAATGGGATTGGAGATCTTTAGAGTATGTACACACAGCTACATTTACAATAATACAATTTGTGAAAGCCTAAAAAATTGTTGGTATCATCTTTGTAACAAACTGCACTTAATATAACAAAGCACATACTGTTTAATAGAAAGTAAGTGTTGATTTGAGTGTCGAAAAATCATACACTGATTCTGTTTGACACATCTCAAGTATCTGAAAAACAATAAAAATGAAGTGTTCAAACTACTACCGTTTTTTAAAGATCAGGGTAGAAAAGGTGTAGAATTTTTAAACACTCTTCTACCTACCAAACAGATCTTTGAAATACTGTAACAACAAAACAAAGGTGCATTGTTTAATTCCAAACTGTGCTATAGAACAGTTGCAATTCCAGAAACTCAGATTAGACCAACAAAAGCAGGGCAAAACTGACTTACTAGTTGGTTTTATACTTTGAGTCTATATCAGATTTGGAGTCATCTGAATTAGAAAGATAATTATGACAAATACAATTTGTCTTTAATATAATCTTTTTTTTTAAACTAACCCTTTAAAGAAATGTATTCCATCTCTGACATTTTGCTGATCAAAACAGTCACAAAATGCACCCCTGGCTACATGTGTTAACATCAAGCAAATAAAAAGCAATGGCTTGTGGTTAAAGGATCAAAGCAAAGCAAAAGCAGTGAGGGAACAGTCCTCTCTCCAGGAAGAAATGAAGTGAACATGGGCCTCTCAGCGGTGTAGCTGGAAGGCTGCCAGGGCTGTGTTAGGTGTAGGACATTTCCATGGTAAGTAGGTACATGCAGGTTTCATAGTAACAAGATGATAGAGTGAGAGGGAGGCTGAAAAGACGAGGGGTGTGCTGCTGGGATCCGGTTCTGACATTTCGATTCAGTCTTTTTATTCATGGTCAGTCAAGAAAAAGAAACGCACTGTTCTTCAGATAGTTTTTCAGATATCGTTCACAGAATAGCTGGGCAGGGCAGTGGGGAGGGCGGGGGGGGGGGCAGGCAGAGTGAGGGGATGTCACAACAGAGTCAGTTCTCTTTGAGATGATTTCCCCTCTTGTTTTTTTTCTGCCTATTTCTGTTCTGTCAGTCAGAGTCTCCTCAGATTGTGCTCCTCTGTGCAGGAGCCTTTCCTCAGGGTTATGTCATCCACAGCCATCTCGCCGCTCCTGCCTCGCCCACGCTCCCCCTTCAGGATCACCTGTTGAAGTGCAGCAAGGTGCACAATGAGGTACTACCACTAAGGAACAATCATGACATGCATTTGTACTGAAAGCGGATGTTGATTTTACATTTTACAAATACATTTTAAAATTCAGAATGCTGCCCTGAGTTATTTTCTATAAAAAGGAATACAAACATTTGACATACTGTCAATAATGTGAGTAGAAATAATAATTTGAATGCTCACTGAGTGAATTTTGAAATATGTACTGCATACTCACACTTTCTAGGCCTGTACCCCATAATGTGATTTGGGTGTGCCTCCAGCCATTTCCACCTGTCCGGCCCCAGACTGCTGGACTGTACTGCTTTCCCTTCTTTACAAACACTTGCAGCATGCCCACATGGTGGCCTGCCAGCTTGTGCCGGAATGACAGGCACAGATTGCCGTCATTCCAGGGGGTGAGTGGGAGGACCAGCCGTGCCCCTCGCCCAGTCCTCTTGTTGCCTACCTCGGGAATGGTGAGGTACCGTCCACCTGGGGAGGCAAATGACGGATATTATAGTCAGTGAATGAAAATACACACAATATACATTTTTGGTCAAAAAAGAGCAACACTGAATCTTGTGAATCAATAACACTGGACTGTCTCTTTGAAAACATACTAAAAATGTCTCACTCTGCCATTAGAATGCTACACCTTTGCCAGTTGCACCTGACATATTTCATTTATACTTACCAGTCTGTACACAATGCACATGCTTTATGTATATTATATGCTTCATGGACTGTAAAACTTTGTAAACTGGTTTAAATTGACTTACTCTGTATTAAAAATTGACCTTAACTGATTTAAAACTAAATGCGTTGAAGTAGACTAGATTAAACACAACTTGTACCATTTCTAATTAATTGTAGCACTAAAAAATAACTTGGATTTCCAGAAACAATATCCTGGTTTACTGACTGTCCCCATGCAAACTGTTGACAGTTGACCGTTAACTGTGGATTGTCGTTGTTGAGTCAGTGGAACATTGTTTCTGGGAAGACAAGTTGCTGGTGAGTTTTTCCAAATGCTTTGCAAACTTTCAGTTGTTTTATACTTTGAGCAACGGATATTTAATCATCCATTCACCTCATTTTTTTGGGTGCCAGCACAATCAAAAGCCAAACCAAAATCAGCAGAATGGACTTTTATGACTATAGTTATAATCAGTGGTGGAAAAAGTTTTCATTCAAATTAATGTAGTATTTCTTAAGACTCAAGTAAAGTACAAGTACTTTAAATTTGTAAAAATGTACTTAGTTACATTCCACCATTGGGTATAATTATGAAAATGTGTTTTTTTATACTTTAGGGGAATTTACCCTTTTACATGTCTGTCTGTCTGTATGTCTGTCTGTCCCAGCAGATATAATTATTAACTTCTAGTGTACAATATGTAGAAACTGTGAAGAATTTGACAATTGAAAAACACTTGACCCACTTATCGTCTCCATATGTACAGCCAGTTGCCGGTGGTAAATTGATTGTGTTTCTTAATTACTGCATTAGTAATAATAGAGCTATATAGTTTTAAAACTGTAAAAGTGAAGGTGCTTCTGGGTAATAGCTAATTAATGCTAATGCATTTTGCTTATCTAGCAGATCTGTGTAGGGCTGGTGTTAACCACAGGGGGTGCAATACGTATCTGTAGGCCACAGAGGATTTCTGCATACGTTCTGAGCCCCCCACCAAATCTGTGCCTTTCTTCTCACAGCCAAAAGTGTTTAACAGTGGCTGTCTATCAAAATCACTTGAAGTGATAATGAGTAATTAGTTACATGCTTCACAACACACTAAAGATGTAGTTAAAGCCATTTACAGGTGTACACACATTTCCAGAAAATAAGAATCTATTCAAATGTTCTGATTGACTATATTCACTATATGCTATTGAACACTGATATGTAGCCTTTTAAATGGAATTACTCTTAGTGGGGGCTTAGATCATGATTTACTGTAAATTATTTTCTAGGGAACTCAAAGGGCTGGGCAGAAATCTTTATTTTCTCTAATGAGTGAGCACAAACTTGGCTGATGAGGCCTCGGTCTGAGCGTCTGGAAACACACTAGTAACTGCAAGACTTAGCCAGCTGGAGGAGGAAGCCAGATATAGTTAGTGTTGCTTAAACAGTGCCAGTGTGCTGCACTGTTTAGTCTTCACACGCCGTCTACGAGTTCTCTCAACATAAATTATCACGTTTTCTCCTCGTCTGAACCCTAAGAAAAACAGTGTTGTGTTCCCATTTAATGTGAGCCACAGGTATCGCTGACAGGTCGCGTAATCCACCTCTCATTTGCATTGCTTTGTAGAGAAAAGCACTAATCCCCAGAAAAGACAAACTACTTCCCTCAAGTAATTTTCATCTTGACCTGTAATTGAGTGGAACAAAATTGAGCTGCTAAGATTGTCTGACTCTGTTTGTGCTTGCATATGTACTGTATGAGTGTCTGTAAAGGAATGCAGCTATTCTCATTTCCATTTACTGAGTATAAAATAAACAATTTTCCTTATTAGAGTGTTGGAGAACAAGTAGCCCTTCAATTACCTGATGGATCAGGTGTTGTCTCCCAGTGAAGGTCTCCGTCTTTGTCCCTGATCCAACCACAAAGACCATCATCAAAGGAGCAGCTCAGATAGCCCGACTCTGAAGAGAATGAAGCACACCTCTTTAGAGAAGTGGAGGAGGCACACATGCACAGAGGCTTCATCATATTCTCTGTAATGCTTCATGAGAGCCCTGCTGTGTGACTCGATCATTACCAGGAGCAAGAGGACTGTTGAAGGTCCTTTTGAAGAGCATAATAATACAATAAAATGTAAACATTTGTTGTTATGTTGTAATCATTGAGGACAAATCAAGTGGAAGATGAGCTGCATAAATCATAAGTAGAAATGCATTCATCTAAAGAAACCATAAATATTTCTATAACTGGCTGGAATTGCTATGTGTGTGTGTGTGTGTGTGTGTGTGTGTGTGTGTGTGTGTGTGTGTGTGTGTGTGTGTGTGTGTGCCTGCGTGTGTGTATCACCACAAGCTGAGCGCTTGAAGAAAAGAAAGCGTTGTGATGGAGCGAGATGCATGATGGGGATAGTACAGTGGGGTCACTGTGTGTGTGTGTGTGTGTGTGTGTGTGTGTGTGTGTGTGTGTGTGTGTGTGTGTGTGTGTGCGTGTGTGTGTGAGAGTGATACCCAAATAGCTTATTGTATGTACACTCTACACCATAATAAAATACACTAAAACAGAGAGTCATAATATTCAATGACTGATGATTTATCTCTCAGCAATGATGCTTAGTAAATAACATTAAGGAAATGCAGGCAGACAGTTGCAGTATCATCCATGCATTGCTGTACAAATTGGATTGAAGATAAGAATAACATCCATCATTTTGTCCCTGAAATAGGGTTACCGCAAAATACTTCTCAGTTCATTTTCTGCGCCAATGAAAATGCCTTCCTACTTGACTATGCATTGCAAATGATGCACCGTGAACCAAAATAAACCATTAAGCAATTTAATCTGCATACCATTGACATGAATAATCACATCGAGCAAATATGACAGATAAATTGCTGTCTTTTCAGAAAAGCTATAGTCTTTATTGTTGCTGTAGGAACTCTACACTGAGTACTATGGAGATTAGGAGCAGAGCACTGATGTACTTAAAAATGATCAATTAATCATTTAATTAGTCAAGCAAGCATAATGTGAAAAGTGGAAAAGTCTGGCAGAATGTTCTGGGCTGTGAGCCATTTTTTAAACAGAAATGGCCAGATGTCATGTGTCACCTCCTGGTGAAAGGCCCATCAAAACACATCTGGTCACTATAATTTCTTCGCCTCGGCAGCAACCACTGCAGGAGTTGATTGTCAGTTTCGTTTTGCTCATAGCAAATGTGGCTCGTCCGTCATCATTTGAGGTCTGCAGTCTGCTATGAGCAGGGCTGATGCTGATTGTCTCTGTCAATTGTGTTTACCTGGGTCATCCTTGGCTTCATCTGCCGTGTTGCCGAGCTCAATGTCAAAGTCGACGCCAAGGACAGTATTATGGCCATGGTTCCGTGGGACTGAGAAGAAAGGTGAGAAAGGATTAACAAAGGTAGTATATTTACTCAATGGCATCCCTGCTTGTGGACTGCATGGACGAATCAATGTCATGGTTTAGTGTCTGCATATCCAGAGCTAACCACATTTAACCAGACAGAATGCCTGAGGAAACCTGCAGAAACACCAGAAGTCAAATGTGAATCATAACGATCTGATGCAACGTCTGGGCAAATGTTGGTGCCGGACAACTTGGAGCTAAAGCACGCACACACACACACACACACACACACACACACACAGTCCTGAAATAGCCTTGTTCCTTCTCAAATGGGGTCACACTGACCAAAATACTATAAGCCAAGCTGTCATATTAAAGGTCAACTGACAAGTGAAGCATAGAAAGTTGTTTCATTACTTCTACAGTTGCAGCGAAAGATGCTTTGGCTCTTTTCCTCTATTAGAATGACTCTTGCTGCCAATGCCGTCAATGTGGTATAACCTGCACTTGAACCGTCAGTCCCCCAGACTCCCCGACATGTGCCTTCTCCAGTCAGCCTGAGCAAAGGGCCTGTCTACACACATGATGGGTCACAACCACCTGGCAGACTGCAATGTAGTCTGATAGTCGGAGGAATCTGACAGCGGGGGAGGTCACACTCACACCAGGCTCTCCAGCAATCCCAGGCATCCAGGTCTGTGTGTGTGTGCGTTTGTGTGTGTCTGTGCTTTAACCCCCCCCCCCATCTCAGATACAGTATATAAAGATTAAATATGACGATACACCAATTAAGGACACAGTAATTTGAACGCTGACTCTGTGACTACAAGTATTAAATAACTGTGCTTTACCCCTCCTAGTATATTGGATAGACTGTGATAACTGGGTAGATACCACCAGAGGTAGGTTTGTAATTTAGGGGAAGTGACCCAGTAAAAAAAAGGTGTTGGTTGAACAACTATGTTGAAACACCTCATACTAAATGTTGCTCCTTGGGCCACCCTTGTTATTTTACCTCACGGCCTTTTGTGGTTCATGTCATCCAAATATTTGGGAGGTCAACAAAAGCTGCTCACAGGGATTTGCTTTGTTCTGCCAAAATGTTCAGCAATAACCTATCCTTTACTTTTTTAGGTTTGGAGACAAGCATAGCCTACTTTATCATTTTCATATTTTTTCAGATGCAGTGTGACTTACCTTCCCTTTGTTGACATGATGTTGAATCATTATATTCATATTACTGCTTGTGGGTGAAAAACTTGAATCTTTGCTCTTTGTCTAATTTAATCTATTACAACTTTTATGGAGCTTAGGAAAACATGCAGTGATGTTTTAAACTTAATTTAAATGTATTTTTAATGCGATAAAGATTTTTATTACCCTCAGATGTTTGAGGCTTTTCTTATTCCACTACTAAAGATTAATACCAGTGGTATCCATCTTTTCATCTTATTTTCTAGCAGAAAATTTAATTTGTATATTTTCTAAAATATAGAACTAATCCTTTAACTACTTCCAAACTTAAAATAAGAAAATGTTGGAGGTTCAAGGTCTGGACACAGACTGCTCGGTTACGTTGTAACCTTGGTTCTCTGAGTGAAGAGGCTATCTCTCCAGCTGTTATTCCACACCTGCACAAGTGCTTTATAGGAAATAGCATAGGGCGTGGCTGGGCAAGCCAATGTGTCTTAAAGAAGTATCCACGTACCTGACCTCAGGGGGATCATTCCCGTACATATGGAATATGTAACGCTGGAGGGATAGTCTCAATACAGTACAATAGAGAAACTAATGTTGATTGTACAGCCTGAAGCAAATGTGCTTTGACTTTAGCACACACCTTGCGGCACAGCTGAGGTGTTCTTCATGCAATGAGGCTCTTATTCAGATGATTCTTATTTCCGTCTAATTATTTCAATAATCACTCAGCGGTGTCTTATCTCCCTCTCTCATCTTATTCAAACCATCTTCAAGAAGCTGTGACTTCTAGAACTGCTCTGGCGTGATGTGAACTATTAGATTGATGTCTCCCTTGAGCAGTGCAGACAGGTGTTAATGTAATCTTCTCTTCTCTTCTCTTTTTCTAATTATGTGATGCCATCTGGCAAGGTGAGTCAGAAACACAGTATCTCACCTCTTATCATGTACTTTGCTGTTGTATCTCACCAGATATTTCTATGTTAAAGAAGCTTAAAGTTTTGATTTTGGTAAACACCAACTTTTGCTGTGCCTACAAAGAAACATGACAGCAAAAATAAGGTGACACTACTATTTATGTTCAATTACAATTTGAAGTGCAATTTATACTGTTGGTGCAACTGGAGTAAACATTGCAATAAGTCTCACCTTCTGTTGCTTTTTGTGTATGGCTGTATATCATAATAATGTGCAAATGTACTAAAACACATGTTGTTTGATTAGTTCCTGGTTAAAATGTTTGTTGAATACTGTACTGAATAATGTAAGCAATTAAAAGGCTAAAGCTGTTATTATTCTGTAGTTTTGTCATTGCTAACAAATCCCAAAACTAACAATGTGCGTTGGTCCATCTCTTATTACTCTTCAATTTCCCTATCCTGTCTGTGGCACTCAGTGGCATGATTGCAGTGATTACCTTCTTTGTTCAAGCTAAAAGAAGCAATCTCAACCACCTTTCATTGTATTTTTAATAAAAAAATCTATAATTTAGTTTTGATAGAGAATGTCAAACAAAAACAAAGACTAATGATGCATTTTGAATGTAATTGGTGTCACGGATACATGCTTAGCGGGAAGCGTGGTGTGACATGTGGATAAACAATGGTCTGGCTTAAAACCAGTTTGTGTTTGTTAACTAAAGCCAAAAAAGTAATTACCTTGAGAGCAACATATTCTTATTTTAACTTACTTCTGCAATTACTGGAAATAATTTATCATCTTGTAAAAAATGGCATTACATTTTCATTAACCTGTGTATCGTCTTGTAATATTTTGGTTTTGGTCCTACAACTCACAACGTTCTTGTTTTGGTTAACTCTCACTGCTCTCATTAGTGTCATTTCCAGACATTGCAACTGTTTTTAGTGAAAAAAACTCTAAACACCCACTGTACACTACCTGCTCAGTACAAAACAGCAGTAGAAGCTTGTGAACATTGTGGGACATTTAACAGAAACCATTGTGTCCCCTAGGAGTTGGTAGTCTCCAAATACAGAGCTAAAAGAAGAATGAATATGCAACTTATTTTTGTCAAGTGGCCAGAGACAAAATAAATTATAATAGTGCTCCATATCTCCAGCATGTGTAAATAGGCAACTGTTTGCTAACAGGTTCAATATAACAACAACTATGTGGTGATAATATGTCAATGTTGCATTTATAGATTTGTGTACTACTTCATGTATGATCATTTAAAAAAAGATCTTGATCTATGATTCCATAATAAACCTTTCAATTATGCATGTGAATCACTAAGATCAAGATCAAGAACTTGCATGTGTATTTAAAAAGGGGTAATGAATGTCATCTATGTAAAACTAAAACAGAACACAATATAAAGCTTGTTCTTACTGTGGACATCCCCTCTCTGTTTGGTGACCTCCTTCTCAATGGTGTTGTCTACAGTTGTGACTGGTGGAGGTGTGGGGGGAGGGCGTTTGGTGGGAGCCACTGGCCTTGGTGGGATGTAGGGCTTGCGTGTAGGTGCTGGTGACTTCCTGGTTGGGATGTGAGGCTTCCTGGTGGGAACTGCTGGCTTGCGTAAAGGTGGGGTGACCCTGGTTGGAGTCAGAGGTGCTTTGATCGTTGTCGTGGTTCTCATAGTCGTGGTGGGGGTAGTTGTTGATTTGGTAATAATGGGGAAGATTCTCTTTTGAGTCACTGGTGGGCGCATGGTGGTGGTGGTCCTCTTCTGATCTATGTCGGGGATGTGGTTGTGATGATTTGGAGGCAGTTTGCCTGGTCTCGGGGGGTCAATAACCACCTTCGGAATGGCTAAAATGATAAGAGAATGCAGATGGAATACTGAAATATGAGCACTTAAGAGTTAATGAGGCATGGAATTGCAGACTAACTGCAATGATTAGTCTGACTTTTGCAGAGGAGGGCTTTTCTTTCATCTACTGAGATATTTATTAACTAAATGTTAGCATCCTAAAACAAATTGTGTGTCTCATATCTCACTGAAGCAAAAGCTCCCAAGAGAGCCCAGACAATTCTGGACATATTTTCCTCAAAAGAGATAAAGAAGGATGAACTGGATGCTTTCACAAACTAACTAACCCATGAAGACACCCCACATTCAGTGAATATCTGCTTTTGTGAAATCAATCTGACTGCCCATGTGCTCGTCCTGATTATCAATTCTTTAGGTGTTCATAGCCAGAGGCCTCGCAGCAGCAGACCTATGCTGCACTGTGTGTGTGGAATGATCTCTGCGCTCATACAGGCTGTTGTTCCCCGGAGATCACCCTCGCTCTGCTGATGTCATCAAAGTTACACCTCCTTTTCCTTTGTTCCTCCACACATTCTTCACGTCAGGAGCCAAAACTGGGGGGTTGGTGTAATGTGGGGGCTTCATAAGGGTTTCATGAGTGAGGAATGAGAGTGGACAAAGGCAAGAGGTTTGACCTCAGTTATTGCCTTCTCAGGTTGCAGGCGACTTTGATATGTGATACACAAATAGGATATTGCAACTCGACTCCCAGAGCACTTGTGGCTCACACCCCCTTGGGGCACTACGCCAGGAGGCATTCTCTCTGTACTACAGACTGTTACACCAGTTGTGTATTTCAGATGAATAAAATTACTTCTTGTCCACTGAGCTGCTGTAAAAAAAAAAAAAAAAAAAAACTCCTGACGCACAGACTAATGAACTGTGTGTCAGCAAGCAAATTGATGTCAAGAAAATAAATATTTCACATTTGATGATGATTCCCCTTTTTTGCTGATTAAAGTGGCCAGATGTAATATACTGTATTACATCTGGCCATGATGTCTCTCTCTCTCATGGGTGTACCAAATTCTCTGGGTGGGCAAAACAGAGAATCTGAGCTTTCATTTTCTCAAAGGCAGAGCAGGATACCCAGGGCTCGGTTTACACCTATCACCATTTCTAGCGACTAGGCAAATCATATGAATGTTAAAATACCTCATAAAGTGGCATTTTCATGCCATTGGACCTTTAATTAATGATTGACAGCAATTACAAAGAAAGGAATATCAGTCCCTGCTCTGTGCTTGGCTGTTCCATCCTATTTCTTGCTTTCCTGGCGTTTTAAAAAACATGGGCAAAGAAAACCAAAATGTGAGGCCCCATTCATCTCTGCAAAAGGGAGCATTGTAGCCAGGGGTATTGTTCTCAATTCTTACGTTTGCAGTCGTGGCCCATCCCCCTGTAGCCGTCTTTGCATTTGCACTTGTATGAGCCTGGCGTGTTGTAGCAGGTGGCAAAGCTGCTGCAGTGGCTCTGACCTAAAGAGCATTCATCCACATCTGAAAGATAGTGGAAACATAACAAGATTCAGCTACTGGGTGCAAATGTAAAAAACAAAACGTCAGACATAACAGCAGAATATCAAATGATAATTGCTTCACATCCACTCAGAGTTTATATAATACATACTGTTAGTGAAAGCATGTAAGTGAATGGCAGTGATGCCTCTATGAAAGCCAGAGCAAAAATCCTCATCAGAGTTGTTTTCTTCTCTAAGACCAAGCTGCGAGGTCTTTGCCGCATTTTGGAAGGAACTGCTTTTTTCCAGATGCTGCTAAGATTCAAGGTAACTATGTGGTTTTGTATAGAATATTGATTACATTGTTTTGATGACAGGTACAATGCTGGGGCAAAGTCTAATAACATGAAACAGTTTACATTAGTTGAGTTGACAGAGATTTCTAAACGTTTCAATTCCTCTTTTATTACATATTTTCTTTATTTACTACTTCCAACTACTATGGAGTACTTTACAAATGTTTAAGAATGGAATCAGTAATCCTACTTCATGTGACGGTTTCAACTGACTTTTTATTTATTGTTTAGATTTTGAATACATGTTTAACATCCTAACCCGTGGTATGTTTAACTATCCTATATCACATCATATTTCATAAATTGATCATATGTTTTGAATGTAAAATATTAATCTGAAAATTAACTTTAGCTGTCAGATAGGCTACATGTAGTGGAATATATGCCTCTGAAGGAGCCAAAATTGAAAAGATTCAAGTCTGTCAAAATTGTACATACAGTAATGGTAACTGGTTGGTAGTGGGTAGCTTCTGAAATTACAGGAGGAATAATTATAGCAAGCAAAAGCTGTTTCAGTGTACTGTACATAGTGTTTAAGCACTGGACTAATTGCTTAATGGGCATGTTTTGCATGTATTGCAAATCTCAGCACATCTATGACCTTTGTAAGTTTTGTCTGTAAAAGCCTATATGCAGAGACCTTGTAACAGTACCTATGCATTGGTATTTCCCATTGATGTATTGCAGGTCAAAGCCTTCATGGCACTTGCAGATGTAGCTACCAAAAGTGTTTATGCATTTCCTGAACCTGGGACACACTGCTATCCCGGTGGCACACTCATCCACATCTGCAAGAGGAGCAACAAATACACAGGTTATTAAACAGAAGGACATTTTCAAATTAAAACATAATGTATTCATAATTTTTCAGTAAAAATCATTTGAGTTACATGTAGTGTATACTGCTTAAAACTAAACAAATATCTCTAGTCATAGTACCAGGAGACTTTTCCAGCTTCCTAGTATTTATTTATGAACAGCCACATTATATATTCTGTTCAGTGAGCAGAATACAATGCAAAATACCTTGTTTCATTATTTAAAGACCTATTCTAAGTGTCTCTGTTGATCACCTTTGCAGGCATGTGGACATTAATATTTAGACACAGAGAGGCTCAACACACTTGCCTTAAAATCATTAATTTATTTTCTGCACAATGCAGCTGAGGCACTGCTGTGCCACAGGGACTGTTGTTTAAAAGAACCCTAAAAACACAGTGAGACCTGGACCAGCTGGGGAAACAAGCATGTTAAGTAAGTGGGAAGAGCACTCTTATCCCTTAACAGCTAATGCTGCAGTTCTCATCAGCAAGGTGCTTAATCCCAAACTGCTCCAGTAGAGCTGCTTAATGGCCAACAGTTAAATAATTTAGCTACTGACAGAGCAGCGGTGAATTATCGTGTTTTACATAAAACACACATATACACATAAATACAGTCACTGTGTCAAATATGTATAATTTATATAATATAATTATGATTGTTACATATGGCTTTGAAGACAGTTCCAAATTTTCCTTTCAAAGCAGCAAACCTTTAAGCATCAGATTTAAAGCTGTATTCATAGTTACATATTGATCAGCAAATATTAAGCTCTGCAAATGTGTTTCACTTGACAACTCTGTTCTGATACATTAAGCAATTTCTATGAGCAGCAGCAATGAAATATGAAACCGTCTCAAACCGAACTTCTGCAACAATATCAATACACTGTCATTAATCAGACGCTTTTCTGTCACAGTGCAAAACAAGTTAATACTTATTTCTTGTGAATTATCAGACATCTTTCTTAATCGATTTCTGGCCTAAACCATTTTTAGTACACAAAATCATTTTAAAACAGACTACATTCACCTATTATAAAAATACAAGATCAATGTTAATTTCACATGTCAATGGCACTGGAGCTATTTCACACAAATAAAATAATATTTGTTGAAAATAAATTAAATTCATGTGTGTTTTGCTGAAAAATATGTATCTGAATAACTTGTAAGGGTTAAAAAAAAAGGAAAAAAAAGAATGAACAATGGGGCAGATATAGGGTTTATCCTTGCCTCTGGCTGTTCCTGAAGATTGCAGCAAAAAAGCAAAAGCAGACTTGTATTATGCGTGGGATGGAAATGCAAACTTTCTCATATAAAGCTCTAGTTACGAGAAGGAATCACCTCCATCAATGTGATTAGAAACTCTAAATAAAAAATAAAACTCTCTATAAAACATTGGCTTCTCGAAGGATCCGGAAACATTCCACTAAACTACCTTACACCGGCGCAGGCAACCTTTTTCCTTCCCTTCCTCTATTATTTTCACAATTGATGCCTGTCCTGTTTTAGAAAGCCGCCCCCTATTAGCCAGCCCACAGTTAAGTGGGACTATAAGGCATCGTAACAGGATCAGTTCAATCTTGAACAGACTGTATTTAAACCTCACACAGGTTAATTGCCTCAACTGCCCCTTCACCTGTTAGTTACCCATCTGAGAAGCGGTTCCAAATAATGAAAGGAGTGGAGGATAGGGGGAGGATGGTAGGGGGTGGGCTTCCCCTGATTACATATCTGCTGTAAAAGTCACCATTTGGTTGACAAGGCCAGTGAAATTGCTGGGTTCCTTGATCAAAGCATAAAAGTGGTCAATATTTTTGGATTAACTTCAGCTTTGCTTGCAAAGAGGTTTTGTTTGAGTTCCAAAATTGCACTTTCACTGCCAAGTTTTCTTTCATGCTCTGCCAAAGCGTTGCATTTAATTATCACTCAGCTAATTTAAGTTGGGAAGAACATAAAAAAAATGAATTAAAAAAAATGAAACATTGTTGTTTGGGATGCTTTACATGAATTGTTTATGAAAGGGAGTGGTAACATGAGGCTCTAGGTTTTCAGCTCTGTGGATATATATAAAGACTGAGACATACCCACACAGGTTCTTCCATCCGGAGCCAGCTGTAGCCCCGGTGACGGACACTGACATCGGACCTCTCCTTTCAGCACCTCGCAACCATACTGGCAGTTGGCCATGCCACAAGTGCGAGCATCTGATGGACACAAGGGAAAAACAATACATATTAACACATGCAGGTGCCACAAGGAAGAGAAAAGGAGTGTGGGGCAGGGGAGTTTGTAATGCTCACACTCTCACTTTCTTTCCTTCTCACACTATATTCTTATCCTCCAGCTGGTGTGTGAAAGCCAGACCACTGCCTGCCTTCTTTCATATTAGCTGAGTTGACCCTGAGGTGCAGACAACAGAACAGCACACACTGCCATGATTAGATTCCTGGGCTGTGCAGTTGCTCTGCGCTTACAGCTTTGCACGTGCACTCCTCCCTTATCCACTTTTATTCTTAACTTCACCTAAATAATCATAAATCCATCCCCACCCTTTCGAAGCATGTACTGTATTGTATTGTTTGCAGCACCTCTTTTGTTGAGCCATGCAGGGCAGATCAGGATCCTCCAAAATAATAATGGGACAGATTTTTGTTTGCCTCTCTACAATAACTCCGGACTCTAAAAAGGATATTAAAAATGAGTCTGATGCTGCCGGTGCTACTTCAGCTGCTGCAGACACTCTGGAGTACAGTCTGATGACTGAGGCAGGCCATGCTGATTACATGCTACAGCAATCTATTGATCAAAGCAGTAGCAGGGGAGAAAAGAATAGGGGCAGGGTGTTTAACACTATCATGCTATCATCACACAACAACACCTGGAATAGTTTGAGATTGCCTCAAGTGGTGAGCAATTCAGGAAAATTAATTTTCTTTTGATAAAAAAGAACTAATTAAAATGAGGCACCAGGAGTCACGCCATGCTCAAGTGGAAACGTGAGGAGAAAATAGTTATCAGGTGGCAAACCAAATTTACAAGGAGACATGTACAGGCATTAACTCTGACTCTGGGAAAGACCTCAGGGCAACCAATAAGAACTGCACATTCACTCCAGTGTCTAAAGATTGTGTTTCTTTCATACATTTCATTTTAGGCCTCTTAGGGTTCTTCAGAGGGGTCCTTCAGACTGTGGAGCTGATATAATTAAGTAGATCAACGTGAGGCTTTAATCAAAACAGTCTATCAAAGAATTGTGAGGCTACTGTCAGAGGGAGCATATGTCATCAGCATTGCCTTGCGCTGGTATTCAGATGAATAGATTCGTAGTGAAGTGAAGAAAGGCTTCATAGTAGCACATCCAGGCAACGAAGCCAAAGAGAGATTGTGAAGAAGAAAATTTGGGGGAGAAAATACATCAGGAATGAAAATATCCCCATTTCAGACAATACTAACAAACGTTTGTGTGTGTGCGTGTGTGTGTGTGTGTGTGTGAGTGAGAAGGCCAGACTCACTTCCACAGGTCCCGTCAGGCATCAGCATGTAGCCGTTGAGGCAGTAGCACTTGTAACTCCCATATGTATTCATGCACCTGTGTTTACAGGGCCTCGGCTTCAGACCGCACTCATTCAGGTCTGCAGACACAGAGAGCAGGCATAAGTGGACTGGAGGATAGAGAGAGACGTTCCTACACAGAGGTGAAATTAGTCAGAGGTCAGAGGTGAAGAGGTCAGCAATGTCAAACCTCACCCATCCATTTATGTGTGGGTTTGTCTGTCTGTGCGTGTGTTAATGTGTGTGCTTTGGAAGGGGTGGGGGTGTCTTCAAGGAAGTGCCATGTTCTGACAAGCCTGTGGCTTCCTTCTTTGATGATTTAACAGGAAGCCAGTGTCAACTGTCAACCTGCCCATTACCTGCAAGTGATAAAAGATGATATTATACCCTCTGACTCACCACGACTTCATGTGGTTGTAGCTGCAACACCCAGCACTCTTTGATATAATTCCAGTGTTTTTTATGCATACATAAAAGTAGAGAAATCTTACCCACAACAGCCCGTGAAAATCGTATTAGAAAATTATGCTGTCTGACTTCGGAGCAGGGAGGGCTCCTGGGAGAAAGGAATATGCCCTGAGCTCAACACCTGTCAAATGCTTATGCAAATTCAAGTCATTATACACTTCTCACAGCACAACATTTATATATTTTAGTCGCAATTCCCTGGTGTTGTGAATGTTGCCTCACTGGAATGACTTACTGACACCCCTAAATGGAACAGAGACACCATTAATGTTATTAGTTACACATGGGTGTGCATACTGCAATGACAAGTCAACATGTCCTCCATGTGAAGGGTTTATGGAAGCTGTAGCCAACCAACCAACCCAGCACTATAGTCCTTTACAATGCCAGACATTTTGACATGTCATAGCAGGAAATGCACAGGTGTAACTAATAACATTAATGATGTCCTCTTTCCACTTTGGTATTTTAGTTCCAGGGCTGTTGTGTATGTTGCCTCCCTGCGATAACTCATAAATGGAACAGACACACCATTAATGTTATTAGCTACAACTTTGTGCATTCTGCAATGACAAGTTAAAGTGTCCATCGTTAAAAATGCTTAAAAGTGGCTGAGTTAAATAAGTAAACATGTTAATAAGAGCTTGATGGCTCCATATGGCAGGAAATATCATGGTATTAAACAAGTATAACTAATAACATTGATGATGTTGCATTCCATTCAGGTGATTCAGATACAGGGCCTTAGTACTGTGGCCCTTGGGCATGCTGGCTCACTAACTGAATGGAATGAAGCCCTCATTATTTAGTGACACCTGTGAGAGAGGTCCATTTGGCCTAAATTACAGAAATGCACTTTAATTAATCGTGATATATTCTTTTATAACAAAGAAAACTGTAAGAAAACGACCCAAAGAGTTTTTTTTGCAATGCAGCAGACAGTTTTACACACAGGTGTAATTAATAACCTTAGTTAATTAATGTTTGTATTCCACTTATGTAGGAGGCATTATGGGACAGCTAAATAAAATGGAGCCATCATTATTGAAGCATTGCGGTAGATAGGGGCAGATGATGTTTATTGCATGTTCACGACCATCTTGTTCGTTTACGTGGTCCATACATTCATTCTGCCCACGCCAATGAATGGTTAAAACTTCAGTGTCCTGACAAAAATCATACTATTTAAACCTGTGATTTTCCTACTAGCACAAGTCAAAATGTCTGCTGTGAAAAAGGCCAATGTGCATTCTAGATGCACATCGTTCTTAATAGAATATTGATCATGCTTCCATTAGCTGTGGTGGAAAGTAACTAATTACTCTCATTACTGTAATTGAGAATCGTTGTTCTGTATTTGTCCTATATGAGTACACTCAATAAACCATTTGCATTTTTGAATCTCTCTGCACTCAAACTTTGAGAAAGAGGAATTATAGAGTAGCCTGGAGTAATGCTGGTCTGACACAGAGAGAAAGATTTTTCATTTCAGTTTTTTTCCAATGTATTTATCCTCCTAAAGCACCATTTAAGATCTCATAAAGAAAATAGTGTCACTACTCTTGCAGAGCATCACTGAATTAAAGAGGGCAGGTTTCAAAAACGTATTTTTACAGTACTTCTCGTTACTTTTACTAATATCTAGGAAAGGTAACAGGACTTCTACTTTGGGAGGATATTCTAGCAAACTTTCTTATTGCGGTTTTAGATAATTGCTATGGAATCACAGTAAGGGTCTGTAAGGGTAAAACGTTACTTTTGCAACCTCTTGTGTGTTGGTGTGTTCAAGTGTAAAGCAAGCGTTTTGTGGGCACGATTACATACAAAGTCAACGCAAAGATGCAAATTAATTTATATTTCAACTCGAGCGAGAAATTGCTTTGCTGTGTTGCTAAAGCCTATCAGCGTTGAGATTTTTATGCATGGTCCTGATCAACCGAACTCTGATTCAAGGCCACTCTTGGCTTTTTTTGGGAGGTTAAGACTTTAAAGACGGAAACAACGGGCATTGATGGAATTAAATATTTTACATATTTCTTCCTTATATCTCCAAAATACTTTTTTTATGGGGTCCGTTGGGAAAACCAGGCACAAAATTGGAATATCCAACTTGTTACTACACAGTTATCCATCACACTGGAATGATAACACAGGGTCCAACACATATAAATAACTTAAACTATGAATATCACTGCGTTTCTGTGATACAATACAACAATCATAAATAGATTTGGTCTCACTGTACAGCACATGAGGGGTCATTTTCATCTTGGCCGGCCGCATTGTAAATGGCTCTGTGTTTAGCTCCATGGACATATGTAGGGTGCATTCTTAGAGTGCTGCATACCTTCTACATTTGACAGATACCATAGTTTAATTTAGATGAATGAAAGAGCAGATGCCTAGTTTGTATATCCACAGATCACACCTTCTATTAATAGTAGCTTCTGGTCTACTAAAGCCACCTTGGCTGATTTAATAGGTGCATCAGGAATTTGTACTGACCGTCTGCTTGTTGAATCCTACCAAGTGCCAACAGGCTTTGAGTCATGTACCATGACAATAAAGTCTTCTCGATATATAGGGGTCAGTTTGTAGATGCGGCAGTATAGTGAAATATTTATAGAGTTCTTCACTTTCACTGAATAAAAGACTAAGGGTAACAAAGAGCAGACATATAGGAGTGTCACAATTTTGTGACTTAGGATCTGTGTGTAACATAATTTAATAATTAAAACTGCTGGTGTGCACCACATGAATACACTAGAGGCCAGTATGTTATTTAAAGCTTTTTTTAAAGCCTGTTGAAAATATCACTTTCTTTCTGGACTGATATTTAATGCTGATATTAATCTCAAAATGGTGTGTCCTGTTTTTGTCAGACATTCCCTAGCTCAGTTCATTTTGACAGTCAAAATTCTCTTACAAGATAATGTCCACAACTCCTCCACACCTGCACACACACACATGCGCGCGCAAATACACACACACACACACACACACTCTCTCTCTCTCTCTCTCTCTCTCTCTCTCTCTCTCTCTCTCTCTCTCTCTCTCTTTTAATTAGCGGTGTCAACCCTGTTTTCCTCCCTGGTTTTCACAGTAAACAAATGGCATTCTCATTACTGCGATTACCAAAAACCATAGCAACACTGTCCAATGTCAGCGTGGCAGAGAAACAGGTCTCCACTTGCCTGTTGCACTGAAAAACAACTTCAAAATGTAAATGAGGGATTATTGAAATGGTCACATTCTCAGACAGAGGCAGGTCCATGAGCATCAGCACATGCCAGACACAAGACACAGCAAGGGCCTCCTCCATAGAAAGAAACGGACAAGATGGAGAGAGGACACAAAGTACAAGACGGTGAGAGACAGGACACAGGAGAGATGGAAAAACAGAGATAACAGACAGACATGATCACCAATTAACAATTCGACGCGGCCCCAGCACTGCAGAAACCTGTTCGATAGCAGAGGTGGAGTGCCCCTCTGGGGTGTTCACTGTACAGTAAATGAACTGCTGAGACACATCTGAAGTGATGCAAAGTGGAGTGATTTATTGGGTCAGCTCCACTGAGGTATGCTATGGTACATTCCCAACACGCCTCTATCACTGACAGGGAGATTAGCAGAAGGCTTTGTCTTGGGGATATGCTTGACTCTAAAGAAGATAACACTGGTTAGAACTTGAGGCTGTTTTCTAGCAGCGATGGAGGAGTCATGAGTTCTGTGTCCATGTCAATGAAGGTTTTAAAGGGAAGGTGGATCTCTTTGGTCCAGGTGCTCAAAAAACTAAAGAGAAAGGGGGCATCGCAATTAGGAAAAACATTGCTATTTGGTTCTGAGAAACAGTTTCTTAGGAAAGAAAGTGAAAAAAGGAGAGGCAGAAGTAGATTGGTGAAGACTGTGACATGCTTGGCATTCATGCTGGCATTTTGTACTAAAGATCTACTCTTGGGCGGTGTCTTTTCTGCCAAGGGAGGACAGAAAAACGTAAGACAATAGTTGAGAGTGACATTTACTCCTCCGCAGTCTGCACAGTGCAGCATCATGCATGTTGCTCAGATGGTGAAGAAGAGGAGATCGACGATTGAAGAATCTCACCCTCCATCACTACTCTTCCTGGCTGATGGTCCACAGGAAGAAAGACAGGAAGGTGACTGGCCCACACTGGTGGGGTTAAATAGTCCAGCTCTTCTTCTTTAGACAAAAGAAATGGGTTAGAGTGGATGGGGAGAGTGGGTGAAAAGGGGTTTTGATTGAAGATAAAGTAGTAAAGGTTGGAGAAAAAGTAAAGAGGACACAAGGAGAGAGACAGAGAGAGATGTAGTGAGAACGAACAGCACCAACCACTGGATTAGAACACCTCTGACCACACCACATTCCTGAAAAGTAAAGAGGAACATTATGCAGCAAAGAGGATTAAACTTGTGGGAATTGGACATGAACTGAGTATTAGAAAAAAAAATCTAGGGCATATGGGAGAAACAGTGAAAGTGTTTTTGCGTCCTTTCTCCTCCTGACCTCTTCTTTCCTCTGCATTCGTTTTTTATTGTAAGGTAGTATCTAAAAGATTTACAGGATCTTACGGATTCAGAGGATTGCTTCCAAATATGTTGGGGGTTCAAAGGTAGATGGGACTTACCATTTAAAGAGGCAAATCGCTACAACACTTCAGCCTCAAGAATTTCAGCCCCTTCCCCCTCTATCTCTCCATCTATGCATCCAGCAACCTTTCCTCCGGCAGTCAGCTAACAACACCTATTGTTAGGCGACAGGAAGATGATACACCTACCTGTGACTGTTTTGCACACTTCAAATCACTGAAGCCTTTCCCTATTGAGGGATGCGGTAACTTAGGCTGAAGGGTTATGAAAGCATTCCTGCCAACCCTACCCAGAACAGTCACATGCATTATCTGCAAATAGGCACCGTGGATGGGTATTGGTATAAGATGTTTTAGTAGCTAAGAACAATAATTCACTGAGAGAATCATGTAACCAGTGCAACTGCAGTCTTAAGTGTACTTCTTCTTTTAGGCTGGCAACTAAACAAAAAGCAAATGAAGAACATATTAGCTTAAATGTCTTTGGAAACTAAAACATCAAGTAAAGTTTAAAAAGTAAACCTGTAAAATCTAAGGAAAGGAGTTTTTGCTCCATGATAAAAACAAAATAACCTAAAATAATCTGCAGGAGGTTTGAATCTGATCTCAACTATCACTTATCACAATCAAGCCAGGTGCTGAGATCTTAATGCTCCTTTAAAATCTCGCTTTCCGGTCTGTATCCATGCGACACCTTCCTGCCATTCTCCATGCCTTTTCATTGACTCAGTAATAGAGCACAGTTCTGCAAGACAGCACCTGGCATAAGGAGATACTGTCATAGTGTTTAATATTGTTAACATATTGCTTTTCATTTGCATTTGTTTAATTGACCTGCATAATCATCTTTCAAGTAAAAATTTGATTATTATTTTTTTGCCTCATTACAATCACAACTCGGGGCGAAGTACACCCTGAACCTACCGACTATCACAGGGTTGACACATGCAGTATAGACAGACGCTCCACGCTTTATGCTCCAGTCCTGTCTCCTAAAAATTGCATTCTCATACAATTAAATTACATTTTAAAGGTGCCCTAAGCAATGTTGGGTGACGTTACTACAGAGACCGCAGTTTTTACAGTGTGTTCTGGGGACAGGTAGCTCGCAGATAGTGAGATGTTTGCTGTATGTACAAATGTTCCAGCCTAAAGCACGCGTGAAATCCCTTAGAGCACCTTTAAGAGAAATTACATTTGTTTTTGGCTAATCACAAATATGTTTCTAATCAAAGTCTGCATAGGGAGGAGGTCACGGTAGATTGATGGGTCAAAGAAACACAGGACATTCACCCAGGAGATCGCTATTCATGCATCGTCTGAAACCAAAAGTCAACGCTGACTTATTTTAACCCAAACCCCTGATCTTTTCCTGAACTAATATGTAGTTTTGTTGCCTCAACCTAATCAAGTAGTTTTGTTTAAATTCACAACATAAACTACATGTTTAAAATTACGACCGTTTCACCGCATGCGCCTGTCACTGGTACGAGGACAAGTTAAAACAAACTTAGTCTGGGAGAGAATACGATTCTCTGAAAACGTAATTGAAAATACAGTTTAGTTGCATGGAAATATAATTTTTAGAAAACAATGTTGCACATATGCACCAATTTAGAGTCAACAATTAACCTGCATGAATGCATGAAACCTTTGGAATGTGGGATGAAGCCAGAGAACCTGAAAAAAAAAGTAAACGCTGACACAGGAAGAACATGCTCAAGAAGTCAGTTAAGGTTGAATATTACTTCACTCACCCTTAATGACCTTGTTAGAAAACTTAGATTAAAAACAAATACAATTTGACATATTGCATGCATATCATCATAGTGTGTATTTTTCCTCAGTTATCATCTAACTGAGGGAAAATACACAGTATGATGGCATGTATGCAACACTTCAAATACTTGCAGCTGTGTGACTTTTAGCAGAGAGCCAGAAAGACAAAGAGCAACAGAGAGGGGTCTGTTTCTATACCAACAACCATAAAGTGTCTGTCGACATCTAGACTGAAAAAAACTAAATTCATTGGAAGATTATTGAAAGTAATCATAAATGTTTTCGAAAAGCAGTAAAAAGTTCAGATGTTATTATTCTAATAGCAGATAAAGGAACAAATTAGATACTTACTTAAACCCCAGCTGGATTCTATTATACTTAAAGTGATATTAATTGTATAGTTGGCTGACAAAAAAGGGAGAAAAATAAGAAATGCAGTGCAGCTGTATTGCTTCCTCCTGTGGTGTCATTCCTCAAGCAAAATCTTTTTATAGTGTCTTAACAGCAGGTCAACTACACCTAACTACATCCACCTGCATGAAATAATCATCTTATTAAAATGATTGTATCAGCAGAGGGAGTGTGCTGCCAAATTGTTAAACAGATTATCCCTATAATGAGTTTATTTATGCAGCGAGAGTGTATTCATCTATCCTCACAATGCAGTATGACACATCCAATTCTCATCAGCACCAAAGGTGAAGCACTTTCTAAAAATGATAGTGATTCTCGAAGTAGTGCTTATTATTCTCGACAGTTGAGTGCCTATTCATTTAATGATGAACATAATCAGATTCATCAAATAATTCCCCATTCAGGTGTTCAGATTTTCTGAATAGGAAAAGCAATGAAAGTGAAACAAACCTTATGGTGAAATGGTCTGACAGGTGAAAAGAGCTGGCACTAAAACCAGACATGTATTCCCTGAAGTATAAATCTCTCATAACAGTGCCAGCCCATAAACGTTTGACAGAGGAAAATACGGCTTTGATTCTGAGAGTGATGAAATCAATACAGTATCTGCCATGCTTTGTGTTTGGTGTAAGCACTCATGTTTCCTCTGTGGTTTGTTTTCGCTCCACACAACCACTGTTCCTAAGGTGTTTAACACTCTTGTCAATCAGATCGCCTCCGGAGTCACACATCTGTCCACGCCTTCCACTTAGAGAAAAGGAATGTGTGTCCAATATAGCTCTCTGCACATGCAGGTTATACTGTACAGTAAGTCTGCATCACTACACCGTGACCTAAAAATTGGAGTTGAGTGACTTAAACTTAAGTGGTTTAAAGGGGGTAGGGGACTGAATTGGATACCAACCTTCATCTTGATTCAAATTGTTTATATTATTATAGGAATCATTCCTTATAGTGCCCAGATTATGAAAAAAGAAAATCACTTTTTTTCTGGGATTTGGGGTGTTATTTTGTGTCTCTGGTGCTTCCACATGCATACTGCCCATGCTGTTTTGAGTGAGATACAGGTTTCTGAATGTCTTTTGCCTTCAGTCTCCGGGTGAAAAATCTGCATGGCTTTCTAGCTAAGACGAGGTGGCTAACCGTAGCATGCTAGCACTAGCATGCTAGCTCGTTCTCAATGGCAAAACACAACTACTACACACACTAGTTCACCATAATCTACAAAAGAACAACTTACATATCCCTGTTCTGCAGGTATTCCACAAGTCCACAAGAAGGGTGCATGAATGTGCAACTCCCAACAAAGATGGTATAGAAGTAACATGTCTCACTCTGTAGCTGAAACAAATAAGATGTCTCACTCTGTAGCTAAAACAGAGACTTAAACACACAGGGTGAAAAGAGGATTTGCAGCAATGTGCAGTACAACAAAAAATATGGTGTTTTTTGAAAATGAAACCATGTAAACCTATTCTGGTACAAACCTCAAAATACAATTATGAACCTAAAAAATAAGCAGAATATTGGCACTTTAATATATTTTGAAAACACAGTTTGTTTACATCATGTTTTTTTTTTTTCCTTTCAAAAAAAGAGTTTTAACTCGAGCAATGCATGCTGTAAGTCTGCTATGTCCTCATCATGTTTCTTTAGGAGCTTAATTGAGTTTAAAATGAGTTTAGTGGTACAATCAGTCAACTCATCAAGTGTTCTAAACATGAAAATCAGACATTTTAAGTTAAATTAACTTAACGTGAATACACCGCAAAAAGTTAGATTAAAGTTACAATCTCAAAAATCTGTTTTGTTTTCTTTGGCAATAAGCAATAATTGCAGGTGTGTTTTTGGTTCTCACCTCTGAAAAATCCAAACACTGTTGTTGCCTGTGTGAAGTTTAGTCGTAATGCTAGCGAGGCCGAAAAAAAATAGTACACCAGCTCTGCCTATCCTCTCTTTTGGACCAACAACTGCTGTGATGAAAAAAGAGTCACTAACTGTGTGCTGCTTGGGACTTTTCCTGGGAATATTGCCACAGACACCCAGTTTGTAATACTGCAAATGCAAGGGATTTTATCTGTGGGCTACAGGATCAATCACCTTTGATTGCCTCATTCTGTGACATATAGTGACTTGACAGACATTTATTCTAATGAAAATCTTCGGCATTTTAGTAAAGTAATTACTAAAATATAAATTGATTCAACTAAATTGCTGTATTATCAGTGTGACTACTTGACCTTTCGCAGCATCGAGGCCAGGGAACCTGCTGAGCTCTGGGCAACTTATTTCACTCCTCCAGTTGACTCCATAAGAGAAATGTAGCTCTCCAGAGGGGCAGGATATTAGAATGCTTCGAAACATTGGCCACTCAGCACATCAATAGTAAACCTCAAATCAATGTTTAATGGAGGCTGCTGCATTTAAATGAGAAAATCTAATCTATGGTTTGATAATAATTAAATTGGTTTCCATAGCATGTGCCAGCTCCAAGCAGAATCCAAGGTTATCTCCACCTAAATAGGCTGAAAGGGCAAGTCTGCCACTCAAAGCTGAGTAAAAGGGAAAGCTCTGTAAAACATCAAGAGTTTATTGGACAAATGGGGCTGCGATGGACACTTGAAAGTACAGTTTCATCTTGAAAGGTCTTGGAATCACATTTGTCAGATAAGTCTGTCCAAATGGTTGGCAACAAAGTCTTTGTAGTTGGATATGGGACACTGATCCTTTTTTCTCTTCCCTTGTTGCAGATTAAGACAAAGTATAGCCGTCTGGCCGGGCAGACAGGAGCCACCTATGTAGCCTCCAAATGCAAGTTGAGTCATTTAGAACATTCCGGAAAGGATTTCAACACCTCCACCCCACCCACCCTCCCCCTCCACTACCTCAACCCTTGTTTTTAATTACACACTATCCTATTCCTGTCTTGGGGCGTGAATTCCACAAGTATTTTCAAGCTGCTTGGATGCACAGCAACTTACTAACTAACTGGGATGCTTTAATGCTTTTCTACATGCTCAGTCTGTCAGCGATTGAAATGCATAAAAACTCAAGCACACACACATATACACACACACACACATTTTCAACAGCATTGGTTGCACTCAGGCGAGCCAAGTTATCTCAGGTCAGTAATTGAGATGTTATCTTGACAAGAGAGGATGCTTCCCGGGGATCATTCAACATGGCCTCACGACTTATTTCCATTTGAGCTGAATCAGCTCTCTCCTCCTCCCCTTGTGATTAAAGTATCTCTCCTGTCAGCTTGTGGCAAACCAACTTCCGCAACATGAGTGGCAACTGTAATAGGCAGGTGTTGTGCGATGGAGATCTGGCCACAATAATCAATGATGATTTCTGCAATTTCTCAGGGCATGGGTTCTTTAGTTAAAACAAAATGCATGTCAGCAGGTCTGTGTGTTTCCTTATTGGTGGGGGCTTTTAAGTCATAATATATGTTGTGGAGTACGTTTCAACTTCAGTGTACGTGTTTCAATGTCAGTGCCCTAAGACAGTGGAAAAGTCACATGCAACTGCACAGTAACTGTGTTTTCATACTGTCTACAAGTTCCAGGAAAGAGCTTACCTTGGTTGCAGGTCTTGCCCGTAAAGCCAGGGTGGCACTTGCACTTATTGGGTCCCACGCAGTCTCCGTGCTTACAGCCAGGCTGGCAAACAGCTGTTCAGGGGTGATTCAAAGAGGAAGAGACAGATCAGTGCAGCGCCATGGCTGACTACTCGTTACAGATCAGAATGACAAAGCACTTAATCCCACGGCTCCTTGACTGTAAATTATCTAGTTTTGTATAGTTTTCTTTACATCACAGCAATAAGACAGCATGATGCTTCATTCATATAGAAAATGTGTTTGTTTCTTTCTTTCTCCTTGTGTTGTCTTATTATCAACTAATGGCAATTTGACTAATGGTAATAGAGAAGCCATTCTATATTAACCACGTCATTTTCACATTAAACAGAGTTGGAAAATTGTCCTTACTGATACTAAATCTTTTCACACTGTGTGAGATAAATGAGAGGTCTGACCTTTTAACACCAAGCAAAGTATTGATTTGGCTGGTTTTGAAATACAGCACTAATATGTACACTGGCGCCCAGCCAACAAGAATTACCTAGATAAATAATATTTTCCCCTTAGACTGAAGATGAAACAATTTCAACACCAAAATAGTAGATTATAATTAGTGCCTCAATAAAGAGCTGCCCTGATCGTACATAGTGCGTGGATGGTGATATTTGAGTGTGTACAGAGACGCGGTAGTTGCGGGAGCTGCACAGCTTCACTGGCTCTGTGTTCTGTCTTAGTGAGCTGTAGGCTTACCCTGCTTATCTGACTGTGCTTACTGCAGCTTGCTGCTAAGCATGTCTGATACACGGGGCCTCAGCCAAGTGTTACTAATTTTCATTAAAAGCTTCATTAATTCTGTCATAATACAGCGCAATCAGAGGACCTAATTATGACTGTGGTGGAAGAGGCAGTACATATGTGTGTGTAGAGAGAGATTCTGGATGAGAGTGCTTATCACACCAGCCAGTGTTAATGTATAGTTGGAAAGATGTGATGTTGTAGTGTTATGTGTGGAAATACAGTAGGGTTTAATATATTGTTGTGTCAGCAGGGCTTAAGTTGTGCCGGATCCTGCTGGTACATGATCAGGGACCATGGTACCAGCATCGATTTGATTTTCTTTTGTGGCACTTACTTTTGTCACTATCAAAATCTATAAATAAATGTTGTGTAATATTTAATGTTATATGTTCTGGCATTCTTTTATTACCCAGTGAAATTGTAAATCGCTTGCTTGCCTATTGTGGATTGGAGAGACGTTAATCACTTACACGCACATTGCACAGTGAAGCCTGGAGCATCTGAGTTTTGTGCATGTATGGTGACAGTTATTGGAATTGAATGGGTTTAGATAGACACAGAAAGGTAAGGACACATTGTTTTTTTATCACTATTCTCTGCTGTGTAGTGTTGATGATTGATTGGGAGGGTGATGATGAGTATGGTGACATTGATAATTGATGCATCAAGACAATGCATGAGGGAATGCGTAACCCCTAGAGCTAAGCTAGTGGGTATTTGAGTTGTGCGGTGAAATGAGTATGGTCTATTATAATTCCCCCTGTTGTGCGTTGCACAAAGCTTTATTATGTCATTCTTGTTAAGTTTTAGCCCAGCAGGATCTACGTGTTGTTTGTTACCATGCAGTGTGGTTTTGAGCTTGATGCGTTTCATAACTTTTTTCCTTCTCCTGACCTGCTGGATCAGTCGTGTGCCGCTCCTACTGATTTAAAAATTCAGCATTGTGATGCCAAACATATTACACCCAAACAACCTCCGCAAAGATAATTTGGCTTTTGGTTTGTCAGTATAACTATTAAAAGGATAGCTCAGAAAAAAATGTAAGGTGTGTTGGTGATGTTTCAGATACCAGGGAGAAAATAAAAAATGATCCAGGAAGCCAGTTTGGGTAATAAATACATGATTTGTTTAGGCTAATTAGAGGGCCAAAACACTTTTTGATAAATGCTATAAGATAGTTTCTGGAAAGTTATCCTTAGTCTTTAAGGTAAGTTAAACTTTTTGCAAGATGTTCCTGCATTTATTTGCTGTCCCTCTGAACATGATCATAGTTTATGGTGTGGATAACTCAATGTACTTGATGATATAATGTTGCTGTTGGATATTTTTGCATTGAATTGTGCAGCCTTGGTGGAGATATTCAGTCTTTACGTGCTTTCAATAATCTTTTTTATAAATGGTAGAAATAAGGTGAAAACTGCTTTAAGAGACCTAAAAAAACTGAAAAGAAAGGGCTGAATAACATTCTCTACATATGAAATGCATACTTTCAGAATCAAGTTACAATGTCATAAATTTCCATTCATACACATTCAGGGAGAACATCTTTAGCTCCTTAGATTTCAGTCTGTAACATTGTACAAACTGAATACAAAGGCCCAAAGGTATGTGATGAATCCGTTAACTCGTGTCGATAACATCTCCAGACTCTTTATCTTTGTAGACTCTTTAGACACTTTATCTGGCTATGTAATCAAATAGAAAGAAAGTATTGTTATACCACTTGGAGGGCCCTGTGATATGACCTGATATGCTAAAATACAGAGCAGTCGAAATTCACAATTACCATTAAAAAATGGCCCAATTCGATGGAGGAAAATGAAAAGAGTCTTACTTTTTTGGAAGTAGTTTATTAGACCTTGGTCTGGTCAGCAGATGAAAGTGTTGATAGTTAGAGGGAAGTCAAGTGGAGTGCTTTTTGTTATTCTCCTACATGAGGGAAGATTTGATTAGCAGGATCAGAAGCAGCCATCAACAGGCTTTGCCTCTGAGGTTATTTTTAAGCCTCTGGTCTGGCAGAGGGATCAGGGAAACGGCCAGTGTTCATTAACCACAGCAGAGGACACGGAGGACTAAAAATGGTCGTACCAGCTGGAAGGCCAAACATAGCATGTATGACCCTCGTTCCATGAACACCATCAAAAGATGCCGAGTGATGACACACTTTCACTCTGTTTTACATCAGCCAGTCCTCGGGACAGTACACTGCTGCTATACTGATGCAGATTCTTTTACATTTTTTGACTGTTCGTGGATGCCTGATGGTAAACACAAGGGGATGTATCATTTTTTTAATTAACACAGATATTGCGTATCAATGTTTATAATAGTTCAATGCATGACTTCACCAAAGTAAGATGGGAAAATCGTTATTTAATCATGTTGCATCATCTTGCAATCAACTAAGTAATTACCTAAGGCTGCTCGTTGTGATTATTTCATTATCGGTTGATTTGCTGATTGTTTTGTTTGTTTATTAATCAATTAATTGTTTCAAAAGTTCTCACAGACCGAGGTGACATCTTAGTTTAGCTTATTATTATAGCACTAGTTTCTTGGGTTTAATTTGATCTCGTTTGTACGCAATGAAAGGCATTGATCAACTGGGTAATGCCATGGTGATTATTTCATTTACATAAGTGATGAATTCTGATAGCATTGGCACTTTCAACCTGACTGATTGCTATGTAGTTACACATGCAGAGCATCTCCAACCACAGAAAACGCTCAGTTTTTTACTCTGCACCATACAGATGGATTCACTACTGATATATTAATTACAAAAACATTATGGATTTCAGTTTTAAGGGTGTCGTTAGTACTCTAAAGGGTCTTGTAGAAGGGTGGTTGAATCTTAATGAAACTAAAGGACTTCAGCATAATTCATGTTAAGAAACGGGCTTCAGGTGAAATCATGTCTGTGGTGTGTGTAAGCTGTTTGCATACAGTAGATGTGAAGGCCGGAGGGAGGAAGATGGCCGCTACCAAGGAGTGTGAGGAGTTGGTGGGGTGGGCTTGGCTCTATAAATAAGTGTGTGAGTCCAGGATTCAGAGGATGTGCCCCCAGCAATACACGTCGAGCAAGATTACTTCAAGAAACATGTGGAGCATCTAACCTTGGGGCTGGCACCTTATCCCGGCTACTCTGGGAGTTAAGGCGAAGAGAGCTGCAAAACAGATAGCCAATCAAACAAACAAACAAACAAACAAACAAAGGTTGCGGGCAATGTTTAGTCTTTGAGAGCACAAACTAATAAATAAATAAATATGATGTTAGAGGGCATAGCCTGGTCAATTTGACAAGCAAAGATTCATGGAAGAAAAGAAGAAAAACACACACACACGGTCTGATGTTCTGGAGTCACACATATTTCCAAGTTGCCTTGAGATAGACTCCACATTTTAAATGCATTAACAATTGAGTTTTAAAAATTAAAATGAGGTCCGAATAAAACCACTGTCTCCGGGGATGTTCTCTTATTTCTGAACTACATATTCCTCATTATCACTCGCATCTAAGTGGAAGTGAATTAAGCAGTTTTCTCTCACACACTGTACAATTATAATTCCCTCGTAAAATCACAGCACTGTGCTCAAAGATGAAAACACCTCTGAAACCATCAAGAAAATCATGGTGCTCTGGTTTCTTCAGTATACAAATATGTGCTGCAACTACCTGACTGTGAACAGACATTAGATTTTTAGGTCGGAACTGTTTCAAAGGGCCTTTAAAGCCAGAATTGTATTGACTAATTGTGAACATGTGCCTTTTATTCCCGTATTTATTCACCCTAATTATTACAAGCAACTTTGTTTTCACCTTATTACCTCAAGCAGATGAAAAAGGCCCACTTTTAGACGGGCCTTTACAGCCCAGTGATCATGAAAGAAAGTGGAGCAGACAATCATGATGAAGTGAATTACCCAAACTGAGATATCACTTTTCTGCTTTCATCGCTCACTGGTTAGCTCAAATTACCAATTGAAAAGTCTTAATCCTGTCCACACTATTTGTCGAAACAAAGGCCACACTCAAACTAAATACCAGTCTCATGGATTTGTAGAATCCACCAGGACCGCTGAGGAAATTATAATGTTGATCCCAAACTGAGGGAATATAAATGTATCTAATGGGAAAATTACATGACAATGATTTATTTTTAATAATTGTTAATTTCTTAAGTGATTGATTAGGTAAAATCCTAGTGTGCTCAAATATACCAATCCTACTAGTAAGTCTTAATCCTGTCCACTAAGGACTGCACATTTGTCGAAACAAAGGCCAGGCACACTAAAGACAAGAAGGTGTCTGTCTTCTAAATACACAGTCTCATGGATTTGTACAAGGAATCAACAGTCAGGAGTGTTTTGTTTTAGATTAGAGTGTTTTCCAAAATTGCATTATAATGTGTGATCCATTTAATATGGCGGTGATATTCAACCCAGATCCTTTGCAATGCAGGGAATATAAATGTATGTCTTTCTAGTAGAGCTGTTTCCAGTCTTTCTGAAGACTTAAGTTAATAAAAGAATTTTTAAAAAGTCACGCCCTTTGACACATCAAAGCTGTGTGGCTATTCAAGGCCTGCTTGTATATGTCTTATGGCTTGTTTATGTCTAATTAATGTTTAACTGTTCCTGCAGCCTTGTACCTGGTCAAACCTGATTTAAATGTTAACTCAACTGTTAAATTGACTATTTTCAAATCCAAATCTCAAGCCAAGTCATGTCTGTGGGGAGCCAACTCTTAAGAAAGCAAGTCTCACAACCATCAAGTCCAAGTCCAGTTACAAGTCCTCATTTTTGGGTCAACAGTATCCGTCTAAATATAATCAAACCCAAGAATTTTGATATTACGATTCTGCAAAAGCCAAGATTACATTCTTGGATTGTTAGTTCTGGAACTCTGTCCCTCAGGATATTCATCTCTCTCTCTCTCTCTCTCTCTCTCTCTCTCTCTCTCTGTGTGAATGATGTGCTTCAGTTTTGCTTCTTGTGTGTTTGTGTAGCTTGTCCTCTTTAAAGGTTACATGGTGGAGAGTAGGTTGTGTGGCTCTGGAATTTTATTGACATCTTTCTGAATCAATCTTTTTTTGTTTGCATTCTATGTATCATTTTGTCATAAGTATAGTCTGTATTGTTATATATAATATTGGTTTATTCTGTATGCACAATATATATTGCATGTTTGTCTGTCCTGGGAGAGGGATCCTTCCTCAGCTGCTCTTCCTGTTTCTTCCCTTTCTGTCACTGATAAAGTCTTTTTGGGGGTGTTATGTGAAGCAAGAGTCGAAAAGGACAGAGGGTGTCGTATGTTGTACATATTGTAAATCTGTAAACTTCTCTGTTATTTATTTTGATAGCCGGTCAGGCCGCCCGTGCATGTTAGTGCATGTCAGTGCCTTGTGCGCCGGTATCTGACACCGTTGGGGAGGATGAGAGCCGGGTGGAGGCAATCCCAGACAATTTTTTTTCTGAATATCGAGTACAGCCCCTTTAAAGGTTAAGTAATTTAATCTGGACCCCAGGTAGAGTAGCTGATGTTCTGCATCAGCTAATGGGGATCCGAATAAAAATCAAATCACTTGGCTAATGTTAGGGAACAGTTGTTATTTAGGTCCAGTAAAAGAAAAAACAAGCATTAACTGCAGGCTTGTGACTAGACACAGACTTCTGTCTACTACATGAAAGGTGGAGGCACTGCACCCAAATCCACCACCCCCCGACATTTACACTCTGATTCTCCATCTTGATATTTAAGGCCACTACTGCCTGCATTGATGCTAAATGTTGACATAATTGCGAAGTGAGGTGCAGAATTGTGCATTGTGAACTTTATTCAGATTTATATTGGACTGTATAATTACAAACTATTTAGTCAGTTCCTTCTTAATTTTTGTGGTAAAAGCCCAGATCAAATCCATCAAATGACTGAAGCTTCTGCCGAGTGAACTATTTGGATGCAAACACTAGTGGGATCAACTTGTTGATTAGACAAGTTTTCCATCTTCATCAAAAGTGGATGAGATGAAAAGTACTTTTAGTATGATTACTCTTAACTGTAATACACTTAAAATGCAAATGTTCAAATGCTCACAGTGGCAATAAAATGTTCATGCAGCTGGTTTTAATAAGTAGCTTCAAGTGTGACTCTGCCTGCCGGATGGCCTGTCAGAACATTATAAGTGGAGCTTCGGTTTACTATAAATCTAAAGCTCCTCTCTCTCTCTTTCTCCATGTGCCTGGTTTCCTCACTTCTCTCCCTCTCCTGACACCCACCCACCCCCCACCCCGCACTCCAGCAGCAATCATCTCAAACTCCTTACCTCTGAACCATTTTCCTTACAGCTCAGGATTTTTTACTTTCTCCAACTTTAGTCCTTTCTGTCCTCTCTGCCTCACTCTTTCAGTTCTGAGCATTAAATGTCGATCCATTAAGTTTCTCATTCTTTGAGGGAAGTCTCACAATCCCATCGCTGAGAAAGCCCCAATCCTATAGCTCCAACCTAATCTCTGCTATCGCCACTTTTTTTTTTTTTACCAAGACCTGAAATCTGTACTGACTGCATCCTCTCACACAAATGCACACACCAACGTCCTTTCTTTCCCAAACCTTCCACCTCCCTCCTCTAAGGTTTAAATCACCACATTACTGACTTGAAAGAATACTAATGGCAGTCAAAATAGATTTAAGTTTTGCACATGGGCAGAAGCATTTAGGCAAGCATTCACAGAGTGTTTTTCTTCACAGAGCAGATTTGGTTTTGTTGAAATAAAAAAGTGGTACTCCATATGGTGGCTAAGCTGTAACTTAGCTCATACAATTGACACAACATGGAACATGTGGGACTCCAGAATAACAAATAAAACAGGTTCACACACTGCTGTTTGGCTGGTCTAGTAACTGATGCAAACATGTCTTTTTTTAATGTGACTGTGCTTGATTTACTAAAAAATGTGTAACTACACTACATTGCTGCATGTGTTGTGGCCATTACTGTTTGGGTTTTAAGTGCGTAAAATATCAGTACTGTACATGAATCATGTCTTGAACCCTAATCTAGGCTTCTATCATAACAAAGTCATCTTCGTCTTTCTTGGCCTCATCCAAAACACACATCTATCCTGCCTTGAATTGTCTGGGAAGCTGTAAAGGCAGGGAGCCCAGCATAGTTGCACTGGGAGGTATTGGGCATTGAGATTGCGGACTTGTGCCAAGATTACTGCTGAGTCCTGGCCCCATGTTCAAACAAACACTATCAAATGATACAATTGAGCTGTCTGAATGACACGGTGTTGCTTTTGCCTGAATAATTCCAGCATAGATTGTGTAGTTCAAGTGTCTTGGGAAAAGGTAGGAGGTTTTTGAAAAAAATCTATCCCTCTAATTTTCAACCATGAAACAGCCCTCTTGAAACTCTAGCTGTAGCTCTGTCACATAAACCATTAGCATACATTTGTTTTTTGACTCCAAGTGTTTATGTAAGAATAAAATTATCATATTTTGTTTATAATAGAGATGAAGCGTGAAGTGGATAAAAAGCAGATTTGTCTTGCAAAGACCTGAGGTTAATCTGGCAGACCTAAAAGGAATACAAAACACTAAATTCTCCAGAACAAAATGAGAAATCTTGTGCACTCCAACATCAAGAGAAAAGATGGCACTCTGCCACTTTTACATGAAATTAGAGTGAACTGCTAAACCCAGCAAATACATAAATATTTTAGCTGCAGCAGCCCAGACCTTTGGGCTCAACAAGCAGTGTGTGACATATTTTCCACAAAACACATACAAAACACAATAAATAAACAAAAGGTCAGCTATAGCATGGCATGATAAGCTTCAATACACAATAACATAATTAAAATATGGTCATTTCAGCAATGAAAAACACAAAATGAGCGGATTAAAACAAATCATTTTAACAAGCTATAAATTAAGAGGCCAGAACCGACATGCAGAGTTTTGAACCTTTTTCCCCAGCAGGAACTTAACAACCCATGACTTAAAGCTTCCAATAAACTCAAATTTAAAAACTGAAGAGGTTTTGGTGGTAGGTTCTACTTTTTGTTTCCACTGTGTTTTACTAATCAACATTTTAGCTACAGTATGCTTCGCTGAAAAGACAACAACAACTTTGGATATACTGATTAAAAAGGGGACAGACGTCATTGTAATGCATGGTTTGGTAGGCGAGTGCAGTTTTGGGACAGACAATTGAAGAAGAGGCACTAATCCTGACATTGATTTTCTGTCACTTTTATGTGAGTTGGGAAATGGTATCCCAAACGAAGACAAAAGGATTGAAAACATTAGAAAGTGGAGAGAAGCTAAAGGATAAAAGGTGTGAAAGCTACAATACAAACTTTGCCTTGTTTGTCCAACAAGTGGTCGCATTAGTGTAATGTTATTGTTGTGTTCTTGTGTTTGTTGACGCATTGACTTGACTAATCACAATTGACAACACTGCCTGCACCCTCAGACAGTATCTGGAACTTGGATTTAGAATCACCTCCTAAGTTAAATTTTAGTTTTAGTAACGCAGAGAACAGTGGAAACAAGAACCAGAAGCTGCGACAATGTCAACACTTTAAAGCAATAGTTTTACAAGAAATACACTTAATCCCTTGTTTTGCCGAGTTAAATGAAAAGATTGAATCCACTGACTGTAAACAGAGGGGAAACAGCTAGCTGTCCAAAGCACCTCTCAGTGCCTATTTAGATTTTCAATTTTGGACAGAGCTACCCAACTGTTTCCCCCAGGTTACAGTCATCATGTTAAGCTAATCGACTGATGGCTATACCTTCATATCATCTATCTTTTGGGAAGGAAACCAAAATTATCCCAAAATTTCCCAAACTGTCTAACAATTCCTTAAAGCTTCTTGTTGCTAAGTTCCTGCTTTGTTAATACTTTCTTGATTAAACCCCACAGCAAAGTAGCAGCTATACCAGCACAGACACCAAGCCATGCAGAGGATTTGGTGGCCAGATATGAATCCCATGTTAGTATATTCACACCTTCCTGGGTAGCATTACAGGAGAGCAGAGGATCTTTACACAATGTAAATATGTCGGAAAATGTGACGTGTTAATATTTCATACAGTTCATGGGGATTGGTCATGACAGGACACATCCTCGGAATCCTCTAAATGGCGTTGCTGAATATAAAGATGAGTTGAGGTCTGAACGCTTGACAACACCATGGATTGTGTTCACACCGCTTTTTCTGGCAGCATGAGCTGGCTTGTTTATGCACGTAATCTATAATCAATCTCCCATCTACCCTTGAATGTGTCCACCTGCAGTTACAGTCTCTCCCTCATTATGGCCACCCACAGTGTGAATATAAATGTTAGCTTTTCCTTTGGACCCACCAGCCATTACAATCAATCTTTACTCAAAGATTGTCCCAGGTGAGATGCACCATTAGCTGAATGTGTTTCTGTTGCAACAACGTGAATGTGTGTGTGCTTCCCCGAGCCTCCGGTTACTATAGTAGTAGAGTTGCAGCATCTCCTGTGTCTAATAGCATCTTTGACCCCAGCTTGAAACCTCACAACCTTGTTAACCCTGTTTGCCCTCAGCAGCAGCAGCAGGCATGGTGGCACTCACGCTGGCAGTGACCCCAGGAACGGCGTGTCCATCCCCAGCAGCAGTCCAACCTGGCCCCGTATCGACACAGGCCAGTGGACGAGGCCATCTGCCGTGGCCACCTGTAAGGGGATGACATAATTAGTTCACAGCCAATTAAAATGTCTTAATGAAAAGCAGGGGTCTTTTCAATGTTGTTTGGAGGCAGGCTTCAAAGAGTTCACATGATTCATTTCATTTTCCTGCTGTGGAAAGAACAGACTAGTATAAGGTGTGTGTGTGTGTGTGTACTGAAGGGCCAAAATTTGGTCACGTACTATATTGGAGTATGTCAGAAAATAGTGAAAATGCCTATTAAACTTTCCCAGAATCCAAGGGGACGTCTTTCAATACAATATTTTAATCTGACTAACGTTCCAAAATGCAAATTCATCTAGTTTACCATCATGTAAGACAAAGAACAGCAGCACATTGTCACATTAGAGAAGCTGGGACAAGGAAATGTCACATAGGACATTTTTGCTTGAACTTGAATATAGAATATAAAACTCACTTTACATTTTCTCAGGGTGTTAAAGGCTAACTTTTAATTTCTTCCCTATAACAGATTATCTCTGTCATAAAAATAAAATGCATAGCACATCAGACATTGCATAAACCAATGTGATCTGATGTGCTATCACACATCTCCAGTTTGACTCAAACCGGAGACCTGTGTTGAAAGCCTGCCAGACCCGATTTGAATGTAGCCTTCAGTGTGCATCAGTGCACTACTGACACTTGCATCTGAGCAGATCACATTAATGTTATGTTCATTATAAGGCTTGTAAATCAGATAAGAAGCTCTATGTACTGCCTGGTGCCCTTGAAAATACAATATGTTTCCTATCTCCATCTATTCATTAACACATGTATAGAGCATGTCTCACTGTACCGTGTGTTTAAAGAATGTATCAGGAAATATCATTGTGGAAGATAATATCAGTTTTGCTGCATGGAGAACGTGCAGGTATCACTGTGTATAGAGATATAGGTTATTTCCAAAGCACTGCAATTTGTCTAAGATAAATTACAGCTGTATGTTTTTGTTACACGATGTTCTATTCTGCTCAGAGCGAGAAATAGCTTCTTGGCAGTCAGTGCCATGTGGATTACCTTTTTATCTGTACCAAGGCTCACCACATATTTATGGAGAGAATAGAGCAAAGGGATGAGTCCATTTAAGGATACTGATGAAAATCCAAACTGCATACTTTGGGTGCCTGGCTCTGAGATGTTACCAAAATTCTTGCAAAGAATAAAAAAATCAGTCAAAACTTTATGACAGACTCAGGGTACAGATAAAAGACATTACATAAAATAAATCTAGATATATCTCCTTCAGCACTGAGACTGGCCTTTCATTAGCATTACTGTAAAGAAGTCTTGAGCACATGAGAGTTTTGCATTACCTGGACTGACTATGCAGGTTATTAGTACAGAACAAACACTGTAATCCAGCTACAAAAGAGAAGAGAAAATTCTCTAGATATCTTCCTTTACACAATTGATGCTTTCTTTTGTGCCTTGATGAGACAGTGAGGCTGTTGCTCAGTATTCAAGGCACATCCTTTGCCACATCCCTGCCTGTTAGTGTCTCTATGCCAAGATGTGGAAATGTTAATGCTTGCCCCTGCTGCCAATCACCTCACTGGAGAAAAAACCCAGATGGATGCTAAGTGAGACTGGCAGATCCAGGGAAAATGTTTGTCTGCTGCCTGAAAAGCAGGAAAGCAGTCAGGCAAGTGAACACAAAGTAGGAGAGGAGAGGAGAGGAGAGGAGAGGAGAGGAGAGGAGAGGAGAGGAGAGGAGAGGAGAGGAGAGGAGAGGAGAGGAGAGGAGAGAGGAGAGGAGAGGAGAGGAGATGGAAAAAGGAAATTAAAGAGACTAAAGGAAACAAAATGAAAAGGAAAGGGAAGGAGGAAATTAAAGGAAAGAGAACCTAAACCAGGGTCTGGACAGCAGCCAGGTTTAGGTGTCACTATTTCTGCAAGTGGCATGCACACACACACACACACACACACACACACACACACACACACACACACACACACGTCCAAATATGGCACCTGCTATCCCTCCATATTGTAAACAAGACCATCTCTGCAAAATTGGCAGCTTTATAAATACACCTGACAAGCTCCAATGACATTTTAATGGTATTTAAATCTGGTGTTTTCACCCTGATGTTTTGTAGACATGCGCTCTTTGATTTATTCATAGCATCCGGTAATTATCATCTTAGAATATGGAAGCATCATGGGAAGAGTGTAGGCTGATATGTGTGCATCTGCTCCTGTATAACCTAACGATATCATAGACCTTTGCAATTATATGACATTACAAAGTAATCAAAGCCCCTGATGACTCCCAGCAGAATGCTGCGCATGCCCGATACACCATCATATTCAACAGTTCAAAATATTCTGTGGGTTAAACTGGTGTGTTGAATTCCAGAGCTCCGATAAAATGTTCAGTCAACAGTCAAGGTGTTATCTTCTTTACACATCACGTCATTGTGCTTAACTTAGAATTTATTTTCAAATACCAGAAAATCTGCCATAGTGCCAATCTTGTTTCTTGATCTCTCAATCGAGAAACTGATTTTTCTATTTTTATTTTGCACCATCAAAACAAATCAGCAAATGTATGACTGATGCTTGCTATTCTGCTGGTATCTTTGGAATTCTTTATATTTCCACAAGTTGCTTTGAAAATCACATCTAACAGTATGTTGACTGTCAGATGTCTAGAGAACTGAGACAGAGTATCCAGCTAATTAGCTTTAACTTCAGTGGCCAATGTAGTCATCTTGTGTGACTTTGGTAATTGAAACTTATGTGATGGAAATGTCTTCATTTGGCATTCCCATTATTTTCTATCTATCAGGTATTTTCTAGTCTATCAGGTAAGAGCCAAAAAAGTGACTGGTTCCTACTCTTCAAATGTAATTTCCGAGTCCCTCTTTAATGGTGAATTGAAGACACAGATATATATATATATATATGTATTTTTTTTTTTTTTTTGGGCAGTTGCCATAAAACAAGCAGTTTGTAAACGTCAATGTGTTCAGGGATTATAATGAAAAAAGGGAGATAAGGTCATAAAATCCAGATGGAACCCAGAAAAAGTCAATGGTAACAAAAATTAGTTTTCTCTACATGTCAGAATGAGAACGGCATGGTGTTTGTTTCTGAGCACATGACGTTAATAAGACTATGAACAGAGGAGCAGAGTTTGAACTCCAATGGGATCCCAGTGGATGGGGTGTTAGAGGTGTCTGGGAGGGTTGTTTGGTGATGCGAACCTCATGAAACACAACAGGTCCTGGACTGTTGAATCAAATATTTCCCTCTTGTCCTTTCTCCTACATACTCATAAATAAAACACACGTGCACACACACACACACACACACACACACACGCACACACACACACACACAATTCAGTTTCATCCAGGTTGTCTCTCAGTCCTTTCTTCATGTTGAATTTAGTTGTGCACCGTAACACGCTCTGAACTTAAAACTGAGGGTTTAATACAATTCACCAGCTCACCTGCTCATCACGCCAACTCTTCAGCAGTGTCAAACACACATTTTCTTAGAACATATATTATGGCTTGACAATTACAATGAATCTCTATCAATAGTGAGAGTTACAGTGACACTGCACTGCATTTATTTTAGATACATCTTGTCTCCAATGATATTCTACTTAACAGAGAGCTGGCATATCAAATGGACTTGATATTTATTACCCTGGGGCTCTGAATAATGATGCTAAATAACACTAAGCCTTGAAGGAACTCGAGCAGATAATTATTACCCTTCATGCATGCCTTGTGACACCTTTCCTCTCAAGCACACACTATCAGACAAGGTTGCTCCAGGAGAACCTGAGAGGTTGATATTCACTATGGGGACGCCATCCTTCTTCCATGGTTTTACTAATGGATACAGAGCTGGCCGATCTCCCCTGCCTGACAGTGAAGACTAGTCAATCCATCGCTCAGAGGAGCAATGTGGGGTGCGGCGTGATAATCGGGACCGTGAAGGTATATAATTTAATCTATCTATCATCCATCCATACTGAAGCATGCAACGCGTGACTGATTTCTCTCACAAACACCCATAGATGATTATAGCCCCATGATTTCTGCATTTGTAGCACCTTGGTGTGAAAGACTTGTTCAGACCTGCCAGGTTTAGCTGAAGGCATGAGCTTGTGGAGTCATAAGGTGTCTAAAACCACCTCGGCCGCACGCGCTGCCGGATCTGCATGCAGCCTTCCAAATCTATCACATTAACACCCAGCACCATGTGGGATATTGACAAACATCTGAGGTAAATCAGCTGGCCTATTCAAAAAAATAATAATTTGCTATACAAAGAAGACAGTGAAAGGTATTTACTGAGTGACCAGAAGAAAAATAAGCACCTGTATGATGCAACACAATAGCACTGCAATAAACATTACTATGAAAGTGTCTTTGTTGACATTTCTGATGTAGGAATTTGTGTCAGTTTTGTGGCACTTTTCAGGCAGAGCATTGACACACTTCAATAGAGCAACCGTATTGAAAGATGTCGGATGTTGGAAACACCTTACAATTTACCGCAATGGAGAAATTTATGTTGCATTGCTTTGGCAGAACTTTTTGTCCTAACTGACATAGGATAAGCGCATTCAGCCTCCGTAGGAACAGAAGGTAGATGTTGTCAACAATTGTTAAGTGCACTCTTTCCAAACAAACAGCTAAAAGAATGTTCAGTGCTGCACTTCAAGTGCTTAGAAGATTCTTTTTAAGAGAATGAATCATTTGAAAGTACTAACATTGCATGTCTAGCATGCAGCCTAAAAAGGCTTTCTGCAGCAAAAGGAAGGCAGTGACTGTGCTGTCCTCTGTGAGTTCAGTTCATGTCTGTGGGATTCAACCCCATAGACTACAGCCTCACAAATTTCCACAGAATCAACTCCGACACAACTCTTTGTTTGTGAGCTATTCTCACTCTCTATCTTTGTATAAACTGAGTGAGCAACACGTCTATGCTGGTTTACTTAAATCACATCACTGAAGACTTTGTTAGATTGTTATGGTGACCACTGGTAGTAATAGGTTTCATTGTTCATGTAGCACTTACACTTGCTCAGTGAAAATGACGCAACAAAAAAATAGGAGAAAGAGAAGTTGTGTTACTCATAAACTGGAGTGCGGTATGCTGAGTTTTTAGTTTCAGTTTGTTTAGTGAGGTTCAGCACTTGAATGCATGCTTTTCAATAAAAGACAACACTGAACAGAAGGTCAGTGGAGTCTTATTGTTAATTCTCAGAAAACATATGGCGAGGTTACGCTTTAAGGTGCAGTGGGTAAGAGTTATAAAACTAACTTTCCGTCATATTTGCTGAAACTGACCCTATGTTCGAGTAGAACTACATAAAGAAGGTAATTAAAAAAATCTGGCTCCATTGGCACCACCTACAGCCTGTAGTGCAATTTGTTAAAATCAACAGCTCCCTGTTCAGATGCACCAATCAGGGCCGGGGGTTAACTATGTGTCAATCACTACTCATGCACACGTTCATTCTCCCTTGTGGGGGGGAGGAGCTTAGGAGACCGTTTTGGGCTTTTGCAGAATAAGGGAAAAAGAAGTAAAGAAGAAATTTTCTTTTCATCCTACCTACAGCACCTTTAAATCTCTTCTATGACTGCTGATAAAGACATCAGCACATTCTTCGTTATTAAATTGACATATTCTAGATGTTAAACACAGAGAAAACTAGAAAAGTATTGTTTTTAAAACTTCATAGTGCTTGTTGGGTTACCCTAGGGTGACCATATTTTTATTTCCAAAACAGAGGACACTTGGCCGGCCTCGAGACACAAATTCAGACAGGCTTCTCAGCGGTTAATGAACATGCTTTATTAGGCCTCAATGGTACAATAACTTATGTAACAAAATAAAATATGTAACAACCTGTAACAAAATAATAGCTCTCTTCAAATAAATAAATAAATATGAAATAATGTTCTAAATATGACCCATTCTGTGTCAGCTTCAAAATCCAGCTTCAACTAAATATCTCTTAAAACCTTTTCAGATAAGGTTTTTCGGTGTCCATGTGAGCTTTGACATCTCCACCTTTATTAGACACTGAAACAAATGTGCTAGCTTTGCACATGGTGCACTCCGCCTCCCATTTGGAAAGGTTTTTTTGCAGTAAGGCTTCGGCTCTGCTGTCTGATCTGCTCTGCTGTCTGATCTGCTCTGCTTTCTGATCTGCTGTCTGATCTGCTGGAATTACGTCACGCAACAAAGTACCGTAGTATTGTGTGCAAAGCGCCAGTCAATTTAAGTACACACTTAATGCTCCCATGAATTTTCATGAATATATAACCCCCCCCGGACAGTACATAAAAAGTGGACATGTCCAGGCAAAAGAGGACATTTGGAACCCTAGGCCACCCATAAAATTCTAATTGCCAACCTCTGAAAGCCTAAATGTGCGCCTGAAAATACAACGCCAACATAACCTGGCACTAGTCCACGGGTTCGGATTATTACTGGAGGTCTGGTATGTGCTGCTTGGCTGCATTGGACTTAATAATTTAGTGACATCACTAGGGAAGAATATCCTCTACTGTATGTGTGTATGTATTTAGGCTGCTATGTAATATGACATGAAACCGGCTGTCCTTGAGTCCTTGGTTGGAATGATGAGTGACAACAACAATTGCAACTGCACAATGTTTTTAGCGACAGATTTGCAGGTAAGCATATTATGTGCAGCTATGGGAGAACAAAATAATCTTGCCAATTTTACCCGTGAAGGACCCTTTAGGACTAGATGAATAAGCCTGTTAGGATAGCTCTCTAGAAGGCAATAAGTAACAGCGAGCAGGTAATAAATGGCTTTTTTGCTTGTGCTCGGTCTCAGGGGATATTCTCTCAATTAATTAATATTGAGGCAGAGACTCAGGCCCGGGCAAGTTTATACCCATAAAAATTGGCAAATTATGGCCATGGTGACAAGCCACTCCATCAGCAGGGATGTTAATAATGTACAATATGCTGCTGCTGGGTTAAAGTAAATGATGATTACACAAAGGCAATGCGTGAAATGAAAGTTAAAGCCCTACACATCTCATCAGACCATGACCTGTCACACAGACATCAGCCATGGTGATTAAGAAAAAAGAAGTCCTAAATAACAATAATATTGTATGTGCTTGCAAATGCTCAACTCAAATGTCCTCTCACATTTCTGCCCTCTCCTTCATTCTCACTGTTACACACACACATACCTTTACTTCTTGCTAAAAACTAATATCCAAAACGTAATTGCAAGAGACACTGGGGGTGGGGGTGGGGGTGGGGGTATACATATCTCCAAATCTAACCATCCAAATCAAAATCTATCAACAAGCAGGTGGAATGGCAGCCAGTCTCAAAGGGCTTTTTGAAATGTGTGCACACAATTTAAAAAACAATTACCTCCAGTAATCTTCAAAAGTGTTTTCATTCATTTGTGAAACATGAGAGAGGATCTTGCTTCGTGGCTGAGCCTGTCTGACAAAAGATACATGAGGGAAAATAAAATACAATACTTGGCTGCATTCTCTGTTGGAGATGTAGGAAATTTGGCAGTAGGACTCTGTTTGTGTAACTCTCTCATTGTTTGGATGGTCTTCAGTTCAATTTTATTCTAAGCTCTAGAAACCCATCACAATATACACACAATATGAGATGGAATATAGACCCTTCAAACTGTAAAAGCACTATTTAAATGTTAAATAGGTGCAATTACTTTTTCCACAAACAATTTAAAAAGTATGTTTTTTTGTACTTGTTCCAGGTTTCCTAAATTGCAACTTGGTTTTATGATGCTTGGTTGTAAAAAATCTAAATGAAACAATAAAGCATCCATCATGTCTCAGATGCACCTATAGGCAGAAGGAAATCTCGGACACATGCATTCTTTGGGGTCTGGGTCTGGCACGTCTCCACACCTCTGTCTTCACATACTTCATCAGACTCGTGTTTGAACATGAAGCACTGGGCAACGTGTCACATCACTTTATAATCAGCCTGATATCTGCACGAGACAAGAACCGCTTGGTGCGATGTCTGCACATTGAAAAAAATGCGTCCGTCTGCTATAACAGAATGTGTGTGCTCCGAGGCGCAAAACCACTTGGCTTATTACTGTTTGCATCAGAATAAAAGTTAGGATGATACGAATCAGTACTCACAGTGCATTTTAGCGGATGCCATTTCACAGGAGCAACATGTTTTCACTCACTTTTTGATTTGATTTTCGCAGTTTCTTAAAATAATGCTTCCGTTTGCAACCTCTCCAGTAAGCTTTCTATAACTAAAGGCGCAGTTTGTTTTTTTGCATGAACAGCCTATAAATGGATTGAACTGTGATGCAGGCTCTAATCAAAATCACTGTTATTTTAACCATGTGCCCTTACCTGCCATCAAACTCTGCACTTGCTCCAAAGCAGCAGCTGCACAACAACGTCAACTTTATCCATAAATCCATGATTTGGGGAGTTACGCGTCCACGCTGCTTGTTATTCTCCGTAATCCAAATTCCCCGGGTAGGAAACGGCGGAGGAAACAATTAGACGAGTTTCTGTGACGCACGCTGAAGGTGCACAGGTAGTTAATGTCTGCTGGCGTCCGTCAGACTGTTCATGTGCGATATACAGGACATGCGGGAGTGGAAATCAGTCCGCTAACTGGAAGTAGAGTGACCCCGATGTGTGCGTGTAGAGCGGGACGCACTCTGCCGGGAAGAAAGCGCACAGCGCTCTCTCTCTCTCTCTCTCTCTCTCTCTCTGTTCAGTCAGCGGGCTCTCCAACCAACAGCCCCCACTGCAGTCAGACCTCGCCTCCAGTCTTTTAAATAACCAGCGGTCAAAACACTGCGGTTATACAGCCAGCCGCACGTGTGGGACTTCACATGTAACGTCATGACCTGTACAGCCAAGACGAAGAGCCTCCAGCCGCAGCTCCGTGCCGCGCATGCTTCAGAAATGCCTTCATTAATTGCATAGCCTGCTGAGACACGCAGGTGCTTTGGCCACCCAGGTAGATGTTGCTCACACGGTAAAGACAATGCAGTGGAAATCACTGAAGGCACATTTGGAGAGTCCAAGATAAACAGAACAAACAACAAAATGAGTGGTTTGACATGGTTTAGAGTAGACTACTTAAATAAATAGAAAGGCTTTTGTTGGACCTGTAATTATTGTCAATAAAGGCATTTCGTCGTATGGCTTTTGATTGAAATATTTGTTATGTTGATTCTAGATACTAGATCTGTGTCTGCTTTGTGTCACATATTCTTCTTCTTATTGTCAAAAAGAGGAGCAATCAGATTATTTTGCTGAATGCAATTTCCACCATCATACTTTGCACATCTTGACAATTTGATGCACCCTATGAAATTGCTGGGTCTTCATGATTTCCATTATTCAACAATTATCTCCTGCCTGACTCAAAGGCAGCACTTCATATTAAACAAATCTGGTGGATTGCACTTCCTATCTGGAGGCAAATGTATAAAGGCCTGCCTTATTGCCACACTTCTGCCTCAAGAATCAAAAAGTCCGTCAGTACAATAAGCCTAAAACTGAACGCCATCATTTCCAGTAGCCTAATAGAGCAGGATATGGATGATATGAAGCTTTGATATGATTACTGCTGGTTGTTCAGTCACCGATTTGATAATAAATCTACTATATTCGCCGGTGGAGAGACGTTTGACATCTCGGAATAATGTATTATTAAACTATTAATCACATTGTTTTCATGATTGGACTGTGAGAATGTGATTCCATGATAATTTATTACATTTAAAAACGAATTATGGGTTATGCCGATCCAAATTATACCACATTAGCTACCAATAAGATGTTGTGGAGAAGTAAGACTGATCATATGAAAGTTCACGTCAGAGCACCCAAACACAACTTTGTCTCACTATATTCTAAGGGGTATTTAACTCGAATCTAGTTAAATTTAAACAGATTCTCTTATGTTTTATTGTATCAGATTTATTTAGCATATTCAGCTCATGCTGTACTGAAACTCGTTATTAGAAATTAATTTGAACTAAGTCACTGGACTGAGCTCCTGAACACTGAATCTACAGAGATTTACCAATATTTAGTGCCAGTTCCAGGAAACGTCAATGGAAATGATAAATAAATTAAGAACTATTGTGGTGCTGGTGAAGTATTAAAAGTATGTCTTTTCTAGAAATGTCTAAATTACTCTGAAAACTACTGAAAAAATATACATTTATTTTTGTGATGTGGGTGAACTCGCCCTTTAATGAACCCCGTGGGGGAAGGTGAGTCATTAATGACATACTGAACAGACTGCTACAGCAGACTAGTAAAAAATAAACACAAAAAATAGAATACAAGCAGGGAAATTCTAAACTGGGGATATATAAGGTGACAACAAAGAATTTCTAATCAGGGAATAAATTACAACATTAGGGTGTGCAAAACAACAGCAGCTGGGACCTGCTGTAGCAACCAAAGATGAAATGTGTGCCAAATAATTTGTTGTTATTCCCAACTTCTATAATTACGCTCGACGATGTTCATTAGAAAAAATATACAAGTGACATGAAAATGCCATGGTAATGCATGTTAAACATTAGCTATAAAAGCATGTAAGATAATTAAAAGGGCAGCAGAGGCCCCTTGAGTGCCTGTTTTAGTAACTGAATAAACAAGGTTACTGTTTGTAAAAAGGGACAATTCATACCAACAGGGAGGGACACCGAATATGGAGCAACAGACTGTTGCCAACAAACGGCCATAAAACTGCCAGTGTAATAACGAGCAGATGAGTTATAATTACAAGTAATAACTGAAGTTAATTAAACAATGAAAGCACCTTCTTTCCTAGCGGTTTTCTGCTGCAATATTGAAGAGATGTCCTCTGAGTTTTACATCAAAGTGTTAATTCACAATTATATCAAACTCATACTATCAGTATATACATAAATACTACTGTTTGATTATATCTACTATGTATCTCAGTTATGTTTAATCACAGGTTCCTTTTTTACCAAACTCAAAAATAAAGATATTATTTCCGTGTCCATCTCACATCTTGTCAAAATAATAATAATAATGATAATAAACTAGAGACTATCTTGTGATAGTATCACTCCACCCACAACGGGCCAGATGTGCCGAGTCAGAGAGCCATTCCCTACTTCCCACCTCCCTACTTCCGGGCCCTCTGCCAGTTCAAAAATGGGTGTGGTCCGACAACACACGTTCCAAAACTCAACCTTCTTTTAAATCTCTCAGTTTAGAGTGTTTTGTAGTTGTTTTTTCCCTTTCCCCCACTGCTGCAACAGTGTGAATTTCCCCGTTGTGGGATTAATAACAGAATTTGAATCTTGAATCTACACACCTGTAAAGTTTTGAGAGTGCATTTTGCATGATTTTATCACAGTGTAAGTAACAAATAAACATCTGGTAAAGTAGTCAAAACCGCTTCCGTGGCAGTTCTCACTGCACTAGGTGTCTTCAGGACAACATTTTGCTATGATGACACACACACAAACAATGCCAGTATTGCTGTTGTGGCTGGTAAAAGTGCATCCAGCTCAGTGTATCACTGACTCTTATCTGTACTCATAGAAAGGCTTCACAAGGCTGACCATTAGTAAAAGGACCACTGTGTATTTACATAGAGATAAGCTCAGATATCTCATCTATTTTCTCTAAACAAAGAATATTGGCTAGTCCCCTTCCATTCCAAAGTGTTTGGGTTAAATCAACCTACTTCACATCTTAATATTCTCCTATCTCATGCAAGCTTTAAGTAGTGCCACCTAATCTCTCTCTCCTTTTCTATGCCTATGAATTTCTATAATGTGCACTTGTGCAGAGCTACAAACATGAACAGGGAGTCAGACTTCTCCTTTTGAAATAATTCCGGTCCTTGAAAGGAGCTGTGTCTGGCCATTCACCTCGGGATAGATTGACTCTGCTGACTGAATTCAGATGAGACCGGCGCTGGAAAAGCCAGCACCTCTCTCATCAACCCTTTAGTGTGAGCAAGAAAACTGGCTCTCTGGCTACCTACCCTGATTTCTCAAGCAGCCGCGATACACTGTCAAAGGTGACACAGGATCTTTCAGAGAAACCGATGACCACTTTAACCTGGAAGAATGGAAGCTTAAAGGGTCTAGAGTGTGCCTAAAGTATTCAGGGTTGGAAATATGGAGCGTATTGTGTGATTTTCAGCTACAAGGCAATTGAATGTGCATCTAATCAAGCACACTGACCGTTTGGCCAGCATCATAAAATATGCATAGGTTGCAGTTGAACATATTACTGTATGCATACCACAGTCACATTCATTCTTTATGAGGAATAATCACTTTCTCTGTGGAACAATGGTAAATTCTATATTTTATTTATCTCTTTCTATATCCCTCTCTCTGTCATCACACACGCACTCACGCTATACAGACTATTTGCAAAAACAGCATGTGAAAGTATGGTGTGCTTAATTCGCAATGTGGGTGTATAATGCCTGCTGCTTCTGTTTACGCTGACAGCTTGATCACACACTTTAGGCAAAGACACAATCGTAACGAAGCACTTGGTGAGAGGCTGGGGCTTTTACTACAACTAAGTGTCTAATTACTGAGAACATTAAACAAGGGACCGCATCAAAAATCACAACACACCTTAAACATCTGTCTGAAAGAGATTTTAGACTTCTGGTAGTCCGGAAATATTGACAAAACTTACATTTTATTTTCCAAGGCTGTTTTACAATAACAGGCTTTTAAAAAAAGAATTAAAAAGAAAATGGTTAGAGTTGGTAGAAAATTGTTGTTGTATTCTCAGGCACCATGATGACGCAGCTAGGAATCACAGAGGCCGGGTACTTTATCAAATCCTGACCGCAAAGAAGATGATCTGCTGTGCACCGGTGCTTGCAATGCTAATTATGCACCATTGCTTCCAGTTGGCTAGCACCAACTTCCAGTCCACTGTTGTGCGGCGGCCTTCCCACCAGCATGTTGTTCTTTGGTGAACAGCTTTCAGGCTCCATAGTCATCACCCGTACTGAGTACCCATGAGTCTCTGCTGCCCACAAGCGATCCAGGTCTACGAGGCCCATACACTGTTTTCCTGCAGTAGTACAAAAAAAAAAATTATGTCATCCTCCAAAAACTAAATTATCCAGTTTTAAGCATTCAATAAAGAAAATGGACATTCCCTTACAATTCTCGTGCTGATGGCTACAGGTATGAGCAAAATAAAGCCTAAACATAAAAACGCCTTTTTATTTTATAATGTGAGACTATTCAAAATGATAGCACTACAAAGCACAGTCTCTAAACTTTCCATTGTTTTCAAAAACCTTATAAGTAAAGCCTAACTAATATTGGGAATTTAAAGCTATAGTGCGTAGTTTCTGTCACCCCCATAGGGAATTCTAAGTTATGACAGCAACACTGTCCGTCCACATGATACAGCCTATCGTGCATGAGCCCCCAACCCTCCTCCGTACAGTTGCTAGTAGCCAAGGAGATGCAGAGGATTAAAAAAACATGATGGACTCTTCAGAAGAGGTATTTATCTTCATTCATTCATTCATTCATTCATTCATTCATTCATTCATTCATTCATATAATTGCGTTTTTACTGTATTTTGCAAGATTGTTTATAGTTTAACAGTATAGGTAAATGTAACAGAGCATTTACCTATGGTCAAATTGAAATATTGTATAGAATAGACGAAAATAATAGAACAAAAATCAAACAACTTATATAAAATACTTGTCACATACATAAAAAAATGCAACCTATGAAACCCTAATGTACTGTTGGCATATCTACCAACAAGGTGACAAATTAAAAGGAAATCCTTGAATAAGTGACTTGCTGCCATACACACATACTGCATGACATGACACAACTCGTGCTCTGTGACATTTAATAAAAAAGCAGAGCAGGCCGACTTGACTTTGATTTTGGATCACGATCAGATGAAAAGATTTAAGTGGCTTTGTCTTTTGAGTAGACATTTCCATCCTGATGTGTCGTCTCTCTCAGGATGACAACATCCCTGCCAACAGTGGGGTCACACATTGTATTGGTAATAATGAAAATGAAGTAAATCATAAGATACATGTGCGTTCATGGGCATCGGGGAAAATTCAGCATCTGTCGTCATTCACGTCACTTAATGTGGGAATAAGAGGTGGGGAAATCGGGCTAGATTTTGCTAATAGAGTTTCCCAGTTGGATGACACGTTGTTGACAACTGACGTTTGACGTAGGCGACTTTGGTTCACTGAAAATATTTCAATGACAAACTGTTTGCTATGGACAAATGCCTCTACCAAGAAACATACACTGAAATAATATGTTTCAAATTATTCATAAATAGGCCTATGTATAAAAAATAAGACACCTTATAAGTGTCCTTTGCTGTTTATTGTCCTGCAGATAACAAAAATATGGGCTGTTTGTGTGCTCGCATAAGAAAACAGCGGCAAATCTTTGTTATTGTGGCCTCCATGTTTTCACACACCTGTTGATCTAGGCTACGCCCAACAGTAGCAGTCATGCGACAAGTATATTATATATTATATAAATATAACAGAAGAACATGCATCATGTGAACGCTGGCAGTTGGAAAAACAACGTAATGACGGAGGTGGTCCCTGATATTCCCAGGTGGCATGAACGCACCAAAAGTCCTTCACAGTCCCTAGATCGTAACAATATCTAATTAGTCTAATCAAACAGCATTCATGATAGCACTACTGTATTGGTTGGCATATTGTAGGCACTCTTTTGTCCATTCCCTGTATGTTCCTAGCATTTGTGTGTATCAATACCCTACAGAAGCCACTTATTCATCAACAACTACACACTGATTATTACACTTTTTTCTTAGGATTTCCTTTCAATTGACTTCAAATGTATTAGGCAGTTAGGTAGCAGGTGGCACACAGTTTATGTGAGCTTTGTTCTGCCATGCTGTCTAGGTGGTCATAGTCGCAGTGAAAGGCTCTGGAGAGATGGGATCAAACATGATTAGAAAATGTTAGTGGGAGAGGTTGAGCCCTGTTAACTGATAGAGAGCAGAAACTCTGTGACAGGTGGTGTCAGGTACATATGCAAGGGCTTCAGACTGACAAGGCATTGGGGAGCCTCCTCACATTCAGAAGAAAGCTTTGATAAGCTGACTAACTATCAGGGGCAAGAGAGTTCTCAACATTAATGAAACACTGTACAGTGAAATTTCGGCACAGACCTGAAGGTTTCAGTCTGAAAAAAACGTTCCCTCTGATTTCAACAGCGCCAATCTGGCAGCTGTTCACTGCAGCTGCTTTGTCACTCTGAAGAAACCCTGCATTAACATTTTTTCACACTCAAACAGTCTGGACTGTTTGAATAAGGTAAAGTTGTGGAGTTATGTCAAAGTGTACAAAAGTGCACTAAGATAATGGGACATGGGGAAGGAAGATAAAAAAAGATGGGTGAAAAGAAAAGTACTTGGTGGTTTCCTGAGAAACTCTTTCAGGTTGGGAAAAACAAAGTCAATGTACTTCCGGGTCAGTTTGGCACCATGGAAACAACCACTGTTGTCCGTCAAACAGAAACCCCAATGCCGGGAGTCACAACGAGGTGGCCAGCAGCAGCGATCTTGGACCGCCCTGTATCCCTGCCTTATCAGCACACTTTTCTGTTGCTGCCAGTACACAGGTTAGACCCAATGAATGAATAATTTAATGAATAAACACAATTAAAATAAAAAATTTACATTAAAAAACATGGTTTAAATAGTAGCCAAAGAACAATAAATATCAAGCCAGTATCCATTTCTATTCTCAGACATACAGTATACTATAAATCAAATCACATTTATTTGCCACATTCACAGTACAACGTGTGGTGAAATAACTGTGTGCCTAGCTCCAAACTGCAGTTAATAAATAGAAAACAATAGAATTGAGTGAATGTTCAGTTAAAAGGAGGAGATTGTAAACAGTACCTATGAGTCGCCTTTCAGGTGGGAGCTGGACAGCAGTTTGGTCTGCAAAGCGACAGAGGACCATGTGTTCCTGAAACAAGGACAGATAGAGAACTGTTTATTGCAAATAGGGATGTAACGATTACTGGTGTAACGGTAAACCACAATAAAAATTTTGACAATACCAATTACTGTTTTCTTTTAAAATATCATTACTATCACACGGATTACCACGGTGTGGAAACCATGTGTTTAATCCTTCCCAGCTTCACCCGAGTCTCCTGAAGTTGCCGTTATTATAAGAAGGCCAAAGGACAGTTGAATGAAGATAGTTATTCTGTCTGCAGAACATGCAGGAAAAAAAGTTGCTGCTAAAGGCATTGAACAAACTTTTAAAAATACCGCTATAATACCGAAAACCATCTGACCATTTTGGTCACTATAACCATGAGGTTAAATTTTCATACCGTTACATCCCTAATTGCAAAGGCAATTAATACTACACACTAAAACTCTGGATGAAATCTGTCTCAAACACAGTACAGTGCCATTGGAAAATGGAGTAACAGTGATTGATCAGATTGATTTCTCTCCATTGTGTGCATCACTTGTAGACCAGTTTACAGTACGTGAAATGAGTTGACCAGACGTAAGATGTAACTGATCAAAAAAGAAAACATGTTAGGACTTCATTTGCATGTTAAGCTCTTTCAAAGATTCTTTGAATAAAATCAAATGAGTAAAGTCTGCCAAAAGGCCAGATGAACCATGATTATATATTTGTAACCAAAGGACAAGTTTTCTTGTCCTGTTTTTCCTCGCCATGATTCATGGAACAAGTGAGTCGTTGAGTGGTTAGTCAGATCTAACTTGCTTTTTACTTTAATTGATACCATTCTTCTACGAGGTGCTTAAAGTTAGCGCTGAGCACGAGTATATCACACCATTACCCCTTTATTCCAGCAATACACCATTTATTAATGTGCTGACATTATGTTTAACTACTGTAGTACGGTTCTGCTCTAAAACAACGTAATGCTTTTACTTCTGGTGTCGGCTGGGGGTTTGGAAGGCAGAGACACAGCAAACAGGGAGGTTCTCGATACTGAGCCCAAATGAATAGCAAATACCAAACATGGTTGTTGAAAGCAAACCCACAAGGGGAGGCAGGGGAACTTTAGAGCCGAGGTTTGAAGTGGCAGATAATGTGTCTGCTGGTTTACAAATAATACAAATTTCTCCCGCTGTGTGGATAGGTGTTAAGCTTTTCATTTCCAGACCGAAAATATGGCAATTGTTGTTTATTTTGCTCACTGGGCTTTGCGACAAAAAAATCCTATCCATCACATAACAATACACTTGCCAAGTGTCTTGTAAATAATATTTAATCTTCTGTGCTTCTCAAGCCACGTCTGTAAAAATACGTTTTTTCTAGTGCACAACAAAAAATAAGCTAGAGGTGGTCAGATGTTGTGACACGTCAACTCTTAAAGACCTGCAGCAACTTTTACACAGATTCTCCCCAGTGGCACTGACAGGTCCCATACATCATCATGTGATGGGCCCTCCCAGAGCACAGTGCTGGGTCTGTGCTGAGCGATAAGGGCCTGAGAGACTGGAGGGGGTGAGCCTCCCTCTTGTCACTGCCTGGGGTATAGCCATTCCCAAGACAGTGATGAGAGCACATGAATCTGATTTATTTTATTTTACTGTCCTATGAAATAAATGGAAAAAAACAGGAAACCTATATAGGAACAAGCACGTACTCATGCCAAGTGAAATAAAGCCATGTCATATCAGTTTTTATTGTTTTAAAGTCGTGGTACATCCAAATTACAATGACAAAGTGCTGTTTAACCATGATGTAAACTGGAAAGTGGATATTTGATTACATTTCTTACAAAAAAAATCACAACATACTTCAAATTACAAAACAATAGGCTGCCTACTTTTTGTAAAGTAAGCTATGTAGTAGGGCTGCACAATTAATCTAATTTTAATCGCGATCACGATTTTGACTTCCCACGATCAAATTTGCGTGATCGAGCAATTTTTTTTTAAAACGTCATTTTGTAGAACGCTCTGGAGCTGCTGGATCTGGGCCAGAGATGTGATCCATGGCCAGAATATCATAGTTCATAAAAATGCAGCGCAGTGACGATACAGACATTTCATACACACGACGTGTGTATCCGCCTTTCGACCCATGCTGGACCCGCTCATAATGATCAGCCATCTCTCTGTGAGTCCGTCCATCGCCCCCCCACCCATAATGAGTCAACCGTCTCTCTGTGAGTAGCGTCCATCACACTCCCTCTCGCAGTTATAAACAGCCTATGTGACAATAAAATTTGTTTTGGTTAAAATCAACAAATAATCGTGAGAATAATCGTGATCAAAATTTTGATCAAAATAATCGTGATTATCATTTTGACCATAATCGTGCAGCCCTACTAGGTAGCATCATCACCCTCACTCTGAAATCGTTGTGCAGTGGTGACCACAATTCGATCCAAGGAGCCTGATTCAACTGGCCAGTCTCCCAGTCAAATCACATTCTATCTTGTTGATTATCTCTTCGCAGAAAAATGGCGTGTTGCATTTAGCGCGCTCTCTCTCTCTCTCTCTCTCTCTCTCTCTCTCTCTCCATTACACCTCTGTTGATGCCGTAGCATCTTAATTAAAAAGCAATTAGCGAGGCAGCCACTAGCTCACCCAGTAGAGCGTGCGCCCCATGTAGGCTGAGTTCTTGGCAGCGGCCAGGGTTCAAATCTGACCCGCGGCCCTTTGCTATGTGTCATCCCCTCTCTTTCTTCCCCCTTTCCTGTCTATCCTGTGTCACTATCAAATAAAGAGAAAAGCCCCAAAAAAATCTTTAAAAAGAAGCAATTACCAAAGAGAAAAAAATCCTCACTGTGTTGTAACTGAATACGTAAGACTATAATGAACATTATGTTTTTAAAATATGTCACGACTTATGACCCACAAAGGTGTCTTTCGATGTGCATATAGGTGAACTGAATCTGAAACAATCCTTGTAAAAACAGAGTTGCTGTAATTGAATATTCTGTACTTGATATTTTGAGTGGAAATTAATAATAGATGGAATAGAGAGAAGCATACCTTATAAGTCAGAGTCTCTTGAAACTTTTTGCTGTAAAAACAGAAAAAAACAGAAGATATATATTATTATTATTATTATATGTTAAAGTGCAGTGATTAAACTGTGGCAGTAAAATGTTGTGTTTATTACACTATGTATGGCCTATGTTTGCTTGCTCAGCTTTGTGGTGTAGATTTTCTTTTGTAAACAATCAATTTACAAACAAACTAGGAATTTATAACCAAATCTAAGGCTCAACACAACACAAACAACATGCATTATCCCTAAAACAAACCATTTTATCTCTGGGGGAAAACATGGCTTTTTCAATGACATGGAAACACAGTCAGTTTGATTGTGATTGTTAAATGTATCACTGAAGCTAATTAAAAGTCAACATGAAGAGGGTTAGGGGCCAGTCAAGTCATATGGAGAGAAGTCTTAAGTGTAACTGTTTGGGCCTTAATGAAACGGGCAGTTTAGTTCCACAGCTCATAAAAACCTGTGAACTGCCTGGAATGTCTACATTTGCAGAATATCCACATGAGTACCTGGAACATGACCTGGGGGGAAAACACTAAAAGTAGCAGGATGAAGATTGACACAGTCAGGTGCATAGGCCTCTCACATACACTGCAAGATTGCCCTCCAGAGACGCAGCTTCTTGTTTTCTCAATTTTATGAGGAGTCAGGAAGGGTGAAGTGTCAAGTTAGCAAAAGTGAGGAGAGGAAAAACTAAGTATGTGAAAACTCTTAAATATTTTATACTTTACACTGAGAGGCGTCCCCAAGGCAAAAGGGCCCCTTAAAAATCACATACGTATCAGAATACCTGAAACATAGTACACAATTAACCACTGCTCTACATTGGTGCTAACCTTACTCCGCCAAATGGAGAGATCAGGACAGTCTCACAAGGTTACATCGGTGTGCAATTATGTTAAAGTCCTGTCAACTATATCTAAGCAAACATTTCTACGCTTCATGATACATTTCTGGTTGTGGGGGAATTAATCAAAACATAACTGACAGCAAACACCGAGATTGAAAATTGTTGGTATGCCACTGTTGTTATTTGGCAAAATTACCACTTTAGGATTTTGGTATGTTGTTGCTGTTCTGTAAGACTATAGCACTTATAAACGTTATAATAAGGTAAAGTCCGCAAAACAGTTAAATGTTGCAGAAATATATTTAATAGTAGAGAATTAGGCACACAACTTATTAACTGATAATTTTGACTACTTCACTGGCAGACACCGCTGTGCACCAACACGACCATCGGTAGTGTCCCTGCAACTGTCTGGATCTCATGTGGCTGCTGTGTTTTCCGGGTGTTGACGAGTGTGGTATGAGAAAGCACTTTCACCTTTCACTGGATCATTGCACTCTGGTCCAGGCATGTAAAACTATAACTTTTAAAATAAATGAGAGTTAGTAAGTAACTCTAATGAACATGATTTTTTTTAATGAGTCATGACCCATGAAGGACGTGCCTAATCTGGATTGCGTTGCATAGTTGAATAATAAAATGAAATGCAAGATCACTCCTACTACACTGTCACGTACCACTCCCCACTGGCTTATGACGATTCCTTACTGGCATACTGCTGCTGTGTGATACATGAAAACGGTATGTCACTGCTGTTCAGAGGCCACTATTGCTACAACTCCAAAAATCTATAGGGTACATTTAAGTTTATAGATACCTACTACAGATTTGTTAGGTAATGACAAAAAGAGGCATTTATTTAAATACAGAAACCACACTGGATGCCCTGGATGATGGGCAGTGTGTGACTAGACTTCCAACCACTGAAATCCTGCAAGAACACAAATTCTGTTCTAAAACAGAAAGTGACGTCCATGACGCTTGGATTAGGAATAAGACATACTTTATTAATTCCTAAGGGGAAATTAAAGGCTGGATGAAGAGATGAGGAAAAGTAAGAATACGCAGAGAGAGCAAGAGGTGACTCAGCTTAACTTTAGGTAGGTAAATCACTTTGCAGTGTACTCAGCATTTTTTGACGGTTTAAAAAAAACAATTACTCCTACAATGTGATGTCCCCACATTCAAAGTTTAAATAATAATAATGACACGCTGCATATTTTGTCCCAGACCAAAACAGACTTGGCCCAACTTGGCCCAATCAGTCTGAATACCAACACCATAACTCTAACCAGTTCAAAAATCTCAATAAACATCTCCACTTGAACATGCTTGTGATCACAGTCTCTTAGTTGCTACAACAGCAATCCTATAAACCGGTGCTTTGTTTCGAAGCCTTCAGTAACCCAAAGTGGTTATAGCTTCAAAGTACCTTGTAATGATTCTGCTGCTATAGCAACAGGATCAACACCATTTAAGTATTACTCTTACCTCTCCTTCTCTGCTGTCATTTGTTTTTTTCCTTCTCTGTTTAAAGAACTGAAGTACATTTTCTGTAACACAATGTATGATAAGTAATTTCAGTAAGAGTAGCATTTCATGTATGTACTGTACCTCCAACTGTATTTTCCTGATTTGTCTGTAATATCCAAGACAGGATCTACAGAGAACCCCATTCTCTGTTGCTGTCAGACTGGGTGCTAAGATTAAAAAGGTGAGGTGCAGAACATATTGTGACACTGTTGCCTTGTACTGTCAGTGGTGATAAGACACAGGAGATGAACAAATAGCAGTGACAAGAGATAAAGGTATTGTGAGAGAGTGTGAGAATGAGTGTGAAAATGATTGAGAGTGAGAGCTCCACAAGAAAAAGGGAAAATAAAATCCCTGAGAGAAAATGGCAGAGAAGAGAGACACTGGTGTTAGCAGGGCGCTACACTAACAAGAAAACAACAAGGGCAAAAACAACATTTTAAAAAGCTGAAACCACGAGAAGGTAATTGAGACACCTCAGTTATCCTCTCGTGGTTTCAGCTTTTTAAAATGTTATTTAGTAAGCAGGTGCAAACCTCTTGGGAAAGGTGAACTTGATTGCATTCTGGATGAAGCCGTAGCAGCATGGGCTGATGACAAAGGCGGCTCCCGCCTGGATACAATGCTCCATCACCATGTCTGTTGCAACGCCACATGCATGGAGGGCAACCTGAAGTGAAACAAAGAAAACAAATCCAAAACGTGTTATTTTCACCAGAAAATTCTAAGCTAAGCAAGACAAAAAGTGAGAGCACTCAAAAGCATTCACTCAATCCAATTGAATCATTTTATAATAGCTGTTGCTATTACATACATACACAGTATGTGTGCTTTCCCAGGTGCAGACTCTGGGAGGGAGTTAGAGCAAACAGAATGTATTAGGTCTTTAGGAGCAGAGGCACGGATGCATCTGGTATCCCATAGAGTGGGTAAACTGTGCTTGGTGATGAACACCTAGCTATGCATTAGTAATGGTGTGGTCATATATTTGATGGCAAAAAGGGACTAAAAGACCAAATGTTATAGCTTGTGTATATTCCAGCCTGCAAAAATAACTTGATACCTCAAAGACAATGCTTTTAATATTCAAAGTACAATGGTAAAATAGATGATTTCCTTTCAAGCGTACATTGGGTAAATAGATTCTCTGTTAATGGCCCGCATAAAATGCATTATCAACAGTATAGTGTGATAATAGCTACTCTGGCTCACTAAAGCAGCCACCTCAAACTTCTTTTGTTGTCTTCCAAGAAATTGTCACTTGGCCTCCGGGAGTCTGAATCTACTGCACGTTGCCTTGACAGCAGTGACACAGAGCAGAAGTTCAGACTCGGTCAGGACAAGGCGGAGCCAAGATTGGCAGCAGCTACAAAAGATTAGAGAAGATAAAAATGACCAAACGCACTCATAAAGTCACCAAAATGTCTGGGCGGGGGTACATTTCTCAGAGGTGCTTAAGCGCTCCCTGGAGGTTGGACAGCTGAAGCAATCCTTCAGCTCACAACTACACATGAAACCAAAAGGTGTATATTAAAAAAAATATGCAATTTCATAGTCTACACTCAGAAACAAGTCATGTGATTTGTGTTCAGAGCTCCACTTGGAAATATGATGAGTTTGGTCTTTACATGTTCCTCATTACAGAATCGTTTATTCCACTCAAGAAAGATGTGCACTTATTTTAACATTTGGTTATACAAGGAGACTCTGCACATGAAAAAATAACCAGAAACGGAAAATTGGGGAGTTAACATCGATTACCTGCATGGCCTTGCATCTATTTGACACCTAATTTTATATCCTGCATTTATTCATGGCATAAGGGGAAAGCCTAGCTCATGTTCTTTTAACAGCATATTTCAGGCTGCTGATTAGGAGGAGGAGTCCCTTTCAGAGATTGCATGATGTTACATCCCCCACATCTAAAGCAAAAATAATTAAATAAGTAACACTATCGCTCTTACCCAGCTACTTAATGTTGTACATTAGTCATGCTGTGGTAAACCCTAATTACATTTTATAACCTTCAGCCTCAATTTAACACCAACACTGAGCCACTCAACCAAAAAAAATGCACACAACTAAAATAAAACACATTCTGATATGTTTTGGTAAGTGATTATGCATTTCCATTTTTTGATTTGGAAAGATTCATTGCTTTTAAATGGCTGACATTTTCTTTTGTCTTTGTCTGTTAAAGCAATATTGATGAAGGCCAATTTGTTTTATGGGATGCTAATTAAAAATGGATAATGGAAAGAGGTGAAAATGTATGCAAGGGTGATTAAAAACCACCTGATAGACAAACAGTGTTTTATACAAGCACTGCAAAGCATATTTCTGCACTAACATTTCACTGGAAGAAGAAATCATAAGTTAATTTGCAACAACCAAAAGAATCAAGGGTCATTTATAAAACTGGGTTCTTTATTAATCTTTTGGGGAGAGGAAACACTGTTTCTATCTGTATCTTTCTCTCAATCATCAAATTACAGAAATACTGAGGCTTCATAATTTTATCTCATCCAAGTAATTACATCCCTCTTTCCTGTTCTATGTGGGCCTATTTGGAAACAATATTGCAGAAGACCCGTTTTAGTGTCTTTGCAGCGTCTTTGCAGTGTTAGAGTTTTTAATGTGTAGATTATTAAGAAATCATGCTATTGCTTAGGGATTCAAGTAAATATGGTCCATCATTAATACAAATTTTATATCAGCAGGACTGAGTGGCTGGTACGTGTGCCCTAGTGTTTTTTTTTTAGTGTGTTTGTATACCAATTCACAAATATGTGTGAACTTGTTTGTGCAGACCAGGCTAGAATAAGTGGGATTACATTGAATCAAAGAGTTGTTTTCCTCTCGAAGGTGGATATGATGTTGTATTTGACTAAAGATAAACAGATTCAAGCTTGAAAGTCTTTAAAAAAATAAATTAAAAAAAACTAAGAAAGAAAAAACAGCAACTCTGAACCCTAAATGAAAGCAGTTGATAAAGCTGTATTGGAATTGGTCACATACATAAGGCTTGAACTAATAACAGTAAGTATGTTCTTCGTGCAAGCATAAAGAAGTCTACTGAAAGAATCAATTGCAAACAATCAGACCCTGAAGCAGAACCAATAATTGACTTGGATGGAGTCAAATAAAATCCAAATCAACTTCAAGCTCCACAACCTTTCCTGACTCCAAGGTGTGTTGGCTCAATGTCATCTGGCAGGAGAAAGCATACAAAAATTGTTCTGATACCAGCCTAACACCTGGGACATGCAACTGCAGACAGAAAGAGCAGACAATGACTAAGAATAGGGACATCTTAACTTAATTAGCCCGATTAAATAAGTGTGACTAAAAATGGGACCATGTATTATACATAGCAGGATAGAAATATCTCTTCCAAGCAGGAAGAAGCTAAGACAAAGCAACGTCTAGGACTGCATAGATGTTGAGATAAGAATCTCAGGCAGTGTAAAAAATGACAAATTTCAGCACCTGTTTTATATATAAAGCTTAAAATTAATTCAAAATCCGTGTGTGTGTGCATAAACTCTCTGAATAGGCTACAGAAAACACCCACATATTGTAGAGAAGAATAATCTGTGCTGTTTGTTTCTTGGCAAATGGAACGGGTCTCAGTGGAGTGACGATGTTGGAACAATAGCTTCTAATTAAGGCAGGTACATATATATTCCTATTATATATTATATTACTATATGTCCCAGAGAGAGTTAAAGCTAGGCTACCAGAACAGCTGGCTTTTCTGAAACTGGGCTATGACAAACGGCAGGAAGATGGATCTCTTCAACATGTTTGTGGAATGACACTGACCTGAGACACATTAATAATAACAACGACCAAGAATGATGACAATAACGATGGTATGGAAAAGCAAAATGTGTGGAAATGGGAACTCATAGACTCTTTATAAGGTGAGAGCAACATGTTTTTAAATCCCAAAGACCTGTTTTTGAGTGAAAAGGACAGATTCAAACAGCCAATTAACAATCACAGTTAAGGACCTCTAAATTGAAAGTAATTATCAATTTGAGAAGTCAAGAACTCTGTAGATGACGGTGGGTGTTTTATAAAGGACTAGCAATGGTTTCAACTTGCAGTTGGAGAGTGTTACCCAATGCTGGATTTTAGATTGTTTCATCCCTTTTAACCATTGCATTTGAAAGCTAGTAAGAAAGTATTCTGTTCTTGCAGGTAGCTGTGCAGAATTAAACACATTTACTAAGCCGGATCTTTAAGCTTAATAAACACAAACAGGCAGAACTGCAGTCTTGGCAGATATAAAAATGTGTGATGAATTAAGAAGTAAAAGTGTGACATGGCCAAGTTAACCGCATAAAACTTGAAATGGCAGGCAACCTTCTTTTCAAAGAGGTCTCCCAAGTCTTTAATGAAAGCATAACTCTTACGATCTTGGCTACATTTTTTGAAAGCAAACCATAAGGATGGTAGATTTTTTTCAAAGTAAACAAACTCATCAAAACCAAGCCTCTTTGAGGAAAATATTTAACCCTGACATTACCACTGTCCTTCATTTTCTAGGTAAAACTGGCTTTTCAATAATCACAGGGGACACTGACATACGTACACCGCTTGACTCAAGTGTAGAGCACTAAAAGGGTTCTGATTAAAAGCTACACTTCAGGAAATGAAATGTCATCTTAGCAGCACTGACAAAAATAATTGCACATTGGCATTTACAGTTTCTGAAAAAGGATGAGGAAATAACATTTCTGAGCTTCATGAGCTGTTCCGAACGTTCAGAAACCTCGCAGTAAAGTTGTGATTGTGGCAGAATAAAAAGTACCATGCAGTTTATGAAGTGTTAATCAAAAGGGGGTTTCTCCTCATTTAAATGCAAATCAGAAACGAGAAGCACTGAGTTATTGGCTTGATTTTCATTATTAACATTTAACAGAAAAGGTAATGTTGCACATAACATTGGGCAAATGATGGCAACTGTTTTGACAACAATGCTTCCAAACCTCATGCTAACGTCTTAGATAAATTATATAAATATGGAACTGGATGACTGCCCTGTTGATGAGGCTGTTACAGAATTGTATGCAGTAAAATGAATCAATGTCAGGAAACTGTTGATGTAAACACATTGCCTTTGCTTTGTAACCTAATAAGATGATCATTATGGCAGTGGGACTAGAGTAGCTTGATTGAGAAAGACATTTTGCCTCTTAAAATGACAGTTCAGCCCAAAATCAAAAATACAAGAGTGTGTTGCCCTGTGTTAGAGATATAGGCCATAGAGATGACTGTCGTTCTTGAATATAATGCGACTAGATGGTGACAGCACGAGATGTAAACGCTGTTCTCCTCGGCTGAGCTGTGGTGTTTATATTGGTTAGCTTCAGTTACAGCTCAGCCAAGGAGGACGAGCCACTCATCCATGAGTATGCTTTCTTCTGCCCAGTGATACAGCTGGTGGGTGTAGTTTGGTAGAATGCAAATAGTTCCTTCATTCATGAAAGAGCTTACAACCAGGTCTGTTGATTATCTTGAGTAACTGGGTCATGATTTTTGGATTGGCACTTTAAGCACCACAAGCCAAGTGCCACCAAATTGCATTTAATATTAGAAAGAAGGCCAACATCGCTACGGCCAATATTTCAACTCACACCAAAACAATCTAGACAAATAGATAAATAGCTCTACAGGTAAGAGTCCCTTTAAGCTTCAAAATTTGCACACCTAATGTCATTGCTAATTACATTTTCACTGGTCTGTTGGAAAGCTATTGTGTAGGTATGAAAAGCAATTTGATTTGCTTAAAAACTCTAATGTGGAAAATAACAATTAACTTGTGATTACAGTTGCATTACAGTGAATCAATGCTACTGTGGCTGCTAATTGATACTAACTACAATAGGCTAAAAAATATAGTGCAGTACAGATGACATTGTGAATACTCAATTGTATGTCCAGTTAAAGCTTTGGTTTATTTCTTGGGTGATTTTTACCATCACAAACAAGTTTTACATTGCATTTACTTGCATTACCAATATTTAGCTAAATCTAAAATATTTTAGTCACTTGATCTCTACAGAATCTATGGATCATCATACAAATGGAGACAAAATGAATGCAAAGCTACATTTCTTGTTTAGTGTTACTTGCTATGCTCACCCCAATGTGAAACGGTCCAGTGAAGTAGTCCAAATTGGCCTGAATGAAGCCAATGTTTTTCAGACCGAGTTCAGCGCTACGACTCTGGGCCCTGACCAAGGACTCTTCTTTGTTTTCTATGAGGATGACCTTGAATAAAGACAGAATAAATTCACAAAGCTGCATGCAAATGCTACTTTTTCAGATGACTTGAGTGAGCAATAGTACAGTCTATATGTATGGCAACAAAAAACTATCTATACAAGCTATCAAAATGAACAATAAACACATTAATGCAACCGAAACATGAGAATACAGCAGTATTGGAAGAATTAATGATGAATAATGATCACTTCATCATTATTAATAATGGTTGATGTACCTGATCTTTTAGTTTTTTAAATGTCAAAAATAATGACAAATGTCTGTTAAAGGTTAGCAGAGTCAAAAAATATAACAGAGTACAAAACAACACAATTCAATGATATGATACAACACACACATTGCAAAAATACCAACGTTACCTGGCAATCTGGAAGTGTGTGAGCCAGAACAATCCCTACATGGCCCTGAGAGACAGCACAAAGAGAAAAAATAAAAATACACAATAGGAAAACAGCACGCAGGGGGCATCAATAAGTTATGATTAGTGCTGCCCTTTCCAACCAAACACTGACTCTCTCTCCATGCAACGCTACTTCTCTGAGCATGCATTTTCATGAGTGGAATTACCAGTCTGTCTGTGTACACTGGCCAACGACACAAGTCATTTAAAGAGGCAAGGAAAACATGAGAGAATATGAGAACTAGCTCCTTTCAGCTGGCTGCTAATGGAGCGGCAGTCTAACGTATAGCCATCAGGTGCAGTGATAAATATACATGCATAGCTGGACTGATGGATGAATACACGTACCGTTCCACTGCAGAAATCCACAACGGTGTATCCCGGCCTGGCTAGCTCTGTAACCATGGCAACCAAGTTATTCAGCTGTTGCTTCTTCCTGACTGTACGGACATTTGACATTTTCCCTGCAAAAGAGCACAAGTGGAAAGCAACAGGTTTTTACCAGGTCATTATTCTGAACAGTCCATTTAAACTGCCAGAGAAGAAAGCTTTCAAACAACACACTACACAATTCTTCATTACTTTGAGCTCTTATCTTTTGCTGTCAGTGAGCCTCCCCACAACAGTTCAAATTTTGATTTACAACCAGCCATTTCAGGTAATGGGTATAGCACGCAGATGAAAAGGCCTCTACTCTCTCATGAGCATGTTTCCAGCCAATTGCCGAATAGGGAGAAGAAACAATCTTTCAACATAATCAAAAGCAAGCCTCAGAGCCAAAGTGTCCTCCTCATTTGTGGCGGAACTTTCTGCAGCTGTGCAAGCAGAGTGTACCCCATTAACTTGAAGCACATTTCAGTCTCCTGCATCTTCATCACCAGTCTGATAGCACGCCACATCGACAGCGAGCGGTTACCGCGCTGTGCCAATGCCATCTCCGGTCCATTAATCTAGAGTGCTGAGTGTTTCATTTACCCCACAGTCACATCCTCATATCCACACAACTGGAATATCACAAAATGTATTATTCCTACACGTTCCTGCTCACACTGCTTTGTATACGACAACAGGGGAGGGGACAGAGCGAAAAATACTTCTGCCGACAAGAATAGGAAATTTCAGTGTCATTATTCAGGCTGCCTGTTGTTGAGCTGATCCCAGTTGTAGGGAGAGCACAATAAAGAAAGTGAGGGATGAATTTAAATACAGAAAAACAGCAGGAACGTAATTGAAAAGACTCTTCTCTTAGCTGAGAAACTCACATGGGTGCAGGCATTTCTATGCATCTATGGCTCCAGAGGGGCTTTAGTATAGAGGGCTTTTGATGCATTTGAAGATTTTAATTGCATATTGTATTACAGAGTGGACAGAATAGAAAAGGGAAACCAAACAAAGTAAGAGTGCAGATTATCCATTTAGAACTCAAACTTTTGATGTGATATCGAACACTTTAAACTTGCCAAGACTGATATTTTTTGGCCACTTGGGAGCAGCGGAAACAAGCTGTAAATATAATACTGACATTTTTATGATCCACTATAGTCGATTTGGCAAACTTGTTTGCAAAAACTTGGCTATTTACACATTTAACAGATGTGAAGCAATCAAGTATTGCATTTATTGTTGGGTTTCTTAGCAAGTCCAATATTGCTAGAGTGTGCGCCTCATGTACTCAGTCCTTGCCTCAGCAACAGTGGGTTCCCACCTGTGGCATTTTGCTGCATGTCATTCCCCTCCTCTCTCCCTTTTCATGTCTAAGCTGTCCTATCAAATAAAGGCCTAAATGCAAAGCTCCGTTTTGGCCACCAACAACTCCTGAGGGAAATATCTGGCTTTTAATTGCTAAACTCTCTGTCATGTAGTGCTGTGCAGGCAGCATCAATTACATTTTTTGCTGAAAACAGCTGCCATGAAAGCGTTGAGAGTCAACCAAATCAATTAGGGTGTGGACCTGAAAATCCAAACAGTGAGCTGAAAGGCATTATAATGCTTCATAGAGCTGAGGGTAACTGCTGAGGGGAACTGCAGAGTCAGGTGAAACCAGCCAACACATACAAGTATCCATGTGATCCATTGTTAATATAAAAATACTGATTATAGCTGCTATAGTGCTAATGGTTTTCCTTAAATACAGAGGGTATTGCCAAAAATCCTGATTCCCAAACTGTCACTAATACAATTTGATTTGTTGTTGATGTAATTTTGAGTGTCCATGTGCAAAGCATTTGTGTGAGGCCACACAAAGGGTCTAAGGGGTCCACCAGAGGTTGCATGAGTGTATCAGGCACATAGTCAAAGTTGTTAAAGAAGTGCAAAAGGTGTATACAGTGTTCTTTGTTTAAAACGTGTATTCACTGATTGTGTTGGTGTGTGTGCGTGTTTCTACTCAAACAAGACTTTGATGTGAGAAAAGGTCACCACACAGCTTAAGGCATCAGCTACGTACAGAGGGGTTCAAAGGCTTGGGCACCCCAGGTAAAAATTTGTATTAATGTGCATAAAGATGCCAAGAAAAGATGCCAAAATCTCCAAAAGGCATCAAATGACAGATTAGACATTTGTATAATGTCACGAAAAGTTAGATTTTATTTTCATCATTTACACTTTCGAAACAACAGAAAACAAAAGAATGGCGTCTACAAAAGTTTGGGCACCCTGCAGAGTTTATAGCATGCACCGCCCCCTTTGGAAAGCTGAGACCTGACAGTGTCATGGATTGTTCTCAATCATCGTCTGGAAAGATGAGGTGATGTCAATCTTAAGGTTTTAAATTCCCAGACTCATCTGACCTTGCCCCAACAATCAGAACCATGGGTTCTTCTAAGCAGTTGAAACTTAAAATAGTTGACGCTCACAAAGCAGGAGAAGGCAATAAGAAGATAGCAAAGCGTTTTCAGATGCCAATATCCTCTGTTCGGAATGTAATTAAGAAATGGCAGTCATCAGGAACAGTGGAAGTTAAAGCAAGATCTGGAAGACCAAGGAAAATATCAGACAGAACAGCTCGCAGGATTGTGAGAAAAGCAAGTCAAAACTCATGTTTGACTGCATGATCCATCCAGAAAGACCTGCAGACACTGGATGGTACACCATTCCACTATAAAGAGATACTCGTACAAATATGGTCTTCATGGAAGAGTCATCAGAAGAAAACCTCTTCTACGTCCTCACCACAAAAATCAGCATTTGAAGTTTGCAAATGATCAAATAGCCTGATGCATTGTGGGAACAAGTTCTGTGGACCGATGAGGTTAAAATAGAACTTTTTGGCCACAATGAGCAAAGGTACGTTTGGAGAAGAAAGGGCACAGAATTTAATGAAAATAACCTCTGTCCAACTGGTAAGCATGGGGGGATCAATCATGCTTTGGGGTTGTATTGCAGCATGTGGCACAGGGAACATTTCACGAGTAGAAGGAAAAATGGATTCAATAACATTTCAGCAAATTTTGGACGCTAACTTGATAACATCTGTGAAAAAGCTGAAGTTAAAGAGAGGATGGCTTCTACAAATGGATAATGATCATAAACACACCTCAAAATCCATGACTGAAGGTTTTACCATGGCCTTCACAATCTCCTGACCTCAACATAATTGAAAATATATGGATAGACTTTAAAAGAGCAGTGCGTGACAGACAGCCCAGAAATCTCAAAGAACTGGAAGACTTTTGTAAGGACGAATGGGCAAAGATACCTCAAACAAGAATGGAAAGACTCTTGGCTGGCTACAAGAAGCGTTTACAAGCTGTAATATTTGCCAAAGGTACAAGGTATTAACTCCGCAGGGTGCCCAAACTTTTGCTGACGCCATTTTTTTGTTTTCTGTTATTTTGAAAGTGTAAATGATGGAAATAAAATCTAACTTTCTGTGACATATAATACGAATGTCTAATCTGTCATTTGATGTCTTTTGGGGTGCCCAAAACTTTTCCCTAGGTTTTTCATTTCATTTTTTTATGTGGTTTAAAAAAAATACTGAGAGGTCTTAGAAGTTCATGCGCTCGGTGTTGCTGTAACTGCGTCAAATTCATTCAATCTTAGTTGAACATCATATATTATGCAATTAGAGGTCAAAAAGCCACAAGATGTATAAAGAAAAACCAGAGTGTCAAACCACTGTAGATACCATTTTCATAAGGGCTTAATGACACAAATAACATTAAGCTTGTTTCGCTATGTCTTAAAAAGTTCTTGAATTTAGGTTAACCAATAAAACAAAGTGGATCTAGCCGCAATACAATTCACTTTAAATTTTATAGCAGACACCTAAGGTAAGAGGGACATAAAAAGGGTCAGGTAGTCTGGCTATTTGCTTTAATTTTAAGAAATGCTTTGGAGTAGGTAGGAAAGAGGAGGGAAATCAATACCTTAATTAAAGATACAAATGATTATGGGTTTAACTTTAATAGGATTAACTTTTTCAACAGGCAACTGTAGTCCTCTCTCTCCGCACTAACACAGCTCAAAGCGTGGATAAACTGATGAGCGGCTGTAAAGTATTTGACACTTAACTTACATGCTATCTTCACTAGCCATCTTTTTCGCACTCGCAACTGTTCCACCTTTTTTTATCCTGGTCACTAATGTTGTTTTTCCACTGCATGGTACCTACTCAACTCTACTTGCCTTTTTTGGTTTTCCATTATAAAAAAAAAGTCCCTGGTACCTGCTAACAGGTACTTTTTTAGTACTACCTCAGTAAAAGCTCAAAGCAAGCTGAGGCGACACCAAAAGGTGACGTGAAAACGCAGATTACTAATTGGTGGGAGAGAATCGTCACTTATCACTGCATCATCATTGCTAGCGACAGACGGGGTGTCCTGAACAGACCCACGTGTTTAAGTAGTTTAGCCAGCAGTGTTTTTTTTTGGGCAGTTTCTTTTGAAACTAATTTGTCTTCTGGCTGTGGCAACAGCCACATGCCGAGAATCAAAAGCAACACACCTTCAACGTTCTGTGTGTGTCGCGTTAGGTCACGGCAGTTTCCATGGCAGCCATGCTCAACTCACGCGTGAGGTGGTAGCCAATCTGCAATGGAAAAAGGAGGACGGGCACCGCGGTCGAGTCGAGTCAAGCAGGTACCATTAATGGAAAAACGCCATAAGAGATGGGTCATATGGATGCTGGTACAGAGTGAACTTACTTTACTCACCTCTCAATTTCTTCTGGTGTATGATATGTATTTAGTTCCAAAATAGATATATATCTCTTGACCCTGCCTATTGCCTAACAGGCAGTGGAACCAAGTAATGAGCTCAAAAGGTAATGCTCCTACATGTCCTTTTTGCTAAGAGGGTCAGGCAGACACGACTAGCAGACAAGCACCCCCCAAGGGTCTTCATGAGACTTAATCATCATTCGTCTCTCGGGAGGATCTACGTACTGAATTACAATCTACTTGCTAGACAGAATGCTGATACTGGATAATTCTGTGAAACCCTGGAGTCTGTTCAGTGATGAAGTTTCTGAATGTTCAATGTCAGCATTTTTCATTGGCTATTCACACAATTTTCATACAGTCTGGTTATGGCACGGTTAGGCACACGGTTAGGCAACAACACCTTTTACATGACATTACATGTCATTTAGCTGATGCTTTTATCCAAAGGACTTCCAATTAAGTGCTTTCAACCCTGAAGGTCTTTTTGTTAAGGTTTAGTGTGTGGTTAGGTAAATAGAATGTCGTCAAGGTATTGTTGAAGTTAGGCAGCAAAACTCAGAAAGATGTTGCGTAAACACAAATATTGGACATAATGAAATGCTGACCTCATGATGCCACTAGATGAAAAGTCAGAGGATCACAGTTCTTAGAAATCATCCTGAGGGGGGCCATGAATGTCTGTACCAACTTTGGTGGCAATATACTATATATAATATGGCAATTCACCCTATATTTGTTGAGATATTTGACTGAAAAAAACACAAATGTGAACCTTATGCTGGCGCTATAGAGGAAAAGCCAAGGGATTACCAAAGTGGTTAAAAGAATTGTACAAAAGATTCCAAAATTGCTTGAAAAATAAGTTATGATCTACCATTAGCCTCAATGAAAATAAAAACAAAAGCTTCCCAATGAAGCTTAGGAGACTAAAATGTAACTGAACAGTTTTCACAAGAAAGTATGATCCCAGACAAAACGTAACAATCACAGATCATGTAATTCACAGAGAGCTCAGTAGGAGAGAGGCCTGTCTAAAAGGTGCTCCCCTCCTCCCCCCAACCTGACATTTTTCCTCATACCTCCCAACTAAATCTACTGTCTTCCAGACACTTCATAAACGGACACAGCAATCCCAAGTGTGACAGAAACTGCCTGCAACTGTCATCTAGCCAAGCCCAAATGATCCACAAGCAAGAAGAGTTGTTGACAGGTGGACATAAGCTCACCTCTTTTCCTCTGTCACTACTCACATCAAACTGCATGTACAAGACTGAGAATGAGCTCTAATGTTTTAGCAATTAGTCAGCCATTAGCATGGCACATCATCAAGCCAAAAATGTATAAATGCTAATAGTCATGTATAAATTATCTTTGAAGAGCTGGCAACAGAGACTACATCAAGTCACGCTACATGTCTGAGACCATGTTAAAGGAAATGAAAGACTTAAAAAGCTAGACACAAAGACTCTTTTCAAACTGAAACTTGGCAACATGGAATAAAATCCTCTGTTTGTATTAGACAAACAATTACAGTGGAACACACTGGCAAGGAAAATACTACATTTGGCCAGTTATTGAATAGTAAAATCTCATTATATTACAACAAGCCAAACCGATAAATCCACCGTGTAAAGATTCTTCCACTTGGTTCCCATCCAAACTTCAACGCACATTTCAAAATTTTTCCAGAATTGTTTTCTTGTTTTGGAGGGAAAACTGTACTGGGAAAGAGTGGGATTATCCCATCCAAGTGCTCCAAGTTTTAATTGGTGAAAAAGCTAAATATTTTTCATTCAACACAAGTTAAGCACAGGCTGTATATTTTTTGTGTGCATATCAACGTTCATGCAACCTAACCATAATATTCTGTGGATTTTATTATTTGCCTGCAGCAAAAAGACACTTATTTCCACGGACATATTAATACTTGCATTACTTGTCCCAGTTTATGTTAATTGGCCTCCACTGCTGACATGTTACGTTGGTTGGAATCTGATGGGGTCATGTGTTTCCTCCTGAAAGAGTTATGTGTTTAACCTCCTCCTTCAGGCTGATGTGAGACAAAAGCAGAACATTATGATGCTGGTGGTGTTTATGAACAGGGGCATGGAAGCCATCACATCTAGATAACTACTGGCACAAAGCCAGAGATGACAGAACCAGTAAGAGGCTTAGTATCAGAGAGGCAAGTTTTCTGTTTTTCCGGCAGGTTGTGTCTGCCTTGACATTTCCCAATACTCAGTGAGGAGAAAGCATGCTGTGGCTGTGTCATCAGGGGAGACTGAGGATCCATTAGCCTGTGTGTCCTCTACTGCTAAAAGGTGCCTACCATTGCTCTCGCTGGCAGTGAGCCCTGAGCTCTTCCTTTTTCCCCTGATGCTGCAGAACTGCCCAAAGCCTTATCAAGCAGGTCCATCACACATATTAGAATGTAAATACATTGCTGTGGCAAAGGGGGCCTCTCTGTTTAGGCTCTGCAGGATCCGACAGCTAACATCTCTCAGATGATATGCTGGTTTAAAGAGCAATCATAAGGAGGGCTGGTATATGAATAAACGCTAGGTTATGTTTATATATGTTTTATAACCTAAACATGTTTGTGTTGCATCATTGGGATTTTATGTTCATTAAAATTGTGTTATAAAGTGTTACTTTATAAGTGGGTGGTAAAATAAGGTTAGAAACTAGAAAGGTTCCATATCTCCATCTAAACTGTGTACACCGGTGATACGCACCCTCACTACTGTGAGGAGTTATCTGTGGGCTCACGTTACACATTTTGCTGTCAAGGAGGAAACAAATTCCTTACGTGTGGAAAGCGTCTCCAGACGTGTTTACCACAGAAATGTCCCAGAAAGTCATCTGTCAAGAACCAAGAAATATGGTGTCACAGGGTGTCATGTTAGAAGATGGCGAGCCTGAAAGGACAGTCTTAAAACAACTACATAAGTGAAACTCTTTACAACTCTTTCACATTTAGTGTGTTCAAGAATGTGAGTTTTACTCAAAAGCACAATGGATTGAATGACATTTTTATTTGTTATATTAAATATGGTATGTCCATCTACTTCAGTGTAATTCAGTGTTTTTTTAATTTTCTAAGTCCCATATGGAATACTGCTTTGAGTTTTCCATAAAATATAGAAATAGAAAATTGGGCAGCTGTTTGTGTAGAATACTACAATTTGTTGCATAACGTTGACTGTCTAGAGTTATTTTAAAATACATATATCTGAATTAGTTAGTAAGATAAATGTAAGTTTTGTCTTTTGATGTAGTGATGATCTTCCAGGAAAAGACAATATTTTACTGATACCGATATATTTTTTTACATCTCTGAGCCAGTTAAATGAAAACAAATAAGCAAAAGCGCAGGTCAATAAGTCAAGGGTCACTAGTGAGAAGGGTAATGTGTACATGTATAGTATCAAAACTAAGGAAGATTTCTTCATAAACCTTCTCATTGAGTTTCAGTAAATGGAATGACGCAGCATGTGCACACATTGGGTCGTGCATAGGCTTGCATTGCCAGACATTCCTCCACAGCACTGCGCAGAGGGGGGTCTGGCTAGTCCACAGCATTCTGGGATGGGAGAGAAACATGCTCTAGTTTATTGGCATTTTAAACCAATCACAATCATCGGGGGAGGCGCTGAGCACCGCACGGAGCCCCGGTGCTTCTGCAAAATAGCCTTGGGAAGGAACTCGTTTGGATGGAACGTGTACGTCAAAGGTTGTTTTAGTTGACCAACAGAAAACTTAGATTGGACATATAGTCAAGCTAGCTGTCTGGATTTACCCTGCAGAGATCGACATAAGATTAAAATTCCAAGGTAACAGACATCCAGCCAAAAAGAAGGACATATGGCGAAACTTTCGGCTACAACGGAGCAATGGAAGTGGAAAGTTGTGGATATAGTCTAGGATGTGCACAATCAGGCTGTGGTTTATCATTATCTTCTCAGTCTAACTACTGCAGCTCTCCTGAGCAGACCATGTTTAAATGCGTGGATCCGGCTCAAGTAGTCATGAATGTACCAATGTGTCAGCTCACAAAGGATCAGGTTGGCTGTGTGTCGAGGAACAATAACAGTGTTTTCTCGCCCTGGCAGCTGCTCAGCTATTTCTCTCTTCTATTATTGATAATGTATATTTACAATATTTGGTGTTACCCTGAAAAACCTGGATAACCTGCTGCTTTAACACAAGAATGTCCCTCTTTGGGATTACATTAAACACATTACATTAAAATTTGAATTCAAGCACATCTATCTATCTATCCATCCATCTATCTAAACCTTTTGTGGTTATATAACTTCTAAACACATTAATATGCCATGCATCAAATTAAAGGATGGCTAATATAACTGTTAAACTCCCTCGTGTGAAAGAGAATGTTATTTCTTTTCTGTGTCAGAAAGGGGAGAAACTGCTGCTCCCTTAAGTGCGGCACACTTGTTCACACTTCTTGCTGTTCTGCAGGAGTAAACTAACCAATCAAAATAAAGAGTGAAAGAGTGCTTCTTACCACCTAATAAACAAACTGCCTGGAGTGCAGGAAAGCTACAGGCTTAACAACATGTACATGTTAAGGCACTGTCTTAAAAGAATAGCAAATAAACTCACCTCTTAAATCCTGACTTTCCCATTAAAAATCATCTAAGTTTCCTTAAATTTATAATGAAAAATGTGTCTGTATAACAGCGTTACAAATACATTGTGTTTGTACTCTACTGAAGCTTAATGAAAGTTATAATCTGCAAACTATTTAAACCCAATAAGGTCACAGCATATATGGCTGCAACTTTACAACAAATGAAATGTCATTGATGCGCATTTGTTACATACTTAATTAAAACTTAAATTACACACAGCTAATTATACAATCACTAACGTTGCATGGAAGAGTGTCCCCCTTTTAAACATAGAATGTGGGATGCAACTAAATGTTTAAGGTTATTATCATTTCATTGTAGTTTGATGTACAGAAGGGAGCAAAGTGCCATTTAAAAAAAAATATGACAACAAATAACGTGAGGTGATCTCTTCAGGACTGTATTTACACTGCATGACATTAATTTCTGTAGAAGGACCCAAAATGATTTATCACAGTTCCATAGAGATAAAGGTACCGTCAACATAGTTTTTTTATGTGACATAATTCTGGCATGTTTTCATCAACTGCTACAATATCTAGCTGGCAGGGCTTTAGTTCTACCTTGCAGGCATCTTGCAATTTCTTTGACATTATTAGAAATTTGAAATGGCTTGTTGGCACTTAAAAGTGTATGCAATAGTGCAGAAAAGCTTGTCATTGACAACATGGTTTATTATAGAAAACTACAGACCAGAGCATGAGGAAATTAACTTTGGCACATCTTTGCAGAGTGTTGATATTAATTATAACAGGAGAGAAATCTAAATTCACAGTCCTTTCCTGGCAATTTAAATATTGTTCAGAGCAACCCTAAATGCTAAAACACAACATAACTGCAATTGTGCAGTATTTAGAAAGGTTAGAGGCTAAACTAAATCTTTTTAAGTATGCATAACTTGGAGAAAAAAAAAAACTTTCACAATACTACAAGTTCCAATTGTTGACAAGTTGTCAAAAAGAAAATGTTTGCCTTCACAGCAGCAGTCACTAAAATCTGTGTTTGTGTAGGACTGATGACAAGAAAAAGGAGAGGTAATGACGACAAACACAAGAGGAAAAAACTTCTCACTGCGCATCCTTCAACAGCTTTGGAATGTCTGTCAAAACATGACCAGACAAAGCTGTAGGCAGTGGTCTGCATCATTATGGAACTCATTTGGTCCCTGTTACGGGTCAGAACACATACCTACCTACATTTTGGTTTCAAAAAGTGATTACAACTAAACTGAGACATCAGTTTTGCTTTTCCAAATACATCTAATTCCTGAGTTTTCTCTTACACATGTACAGAGAATCACATCAACACATGCTTTTACATAAACAAACAATGAAAATGTTTTAATTTTTCCTGTTATTGCTCAAATATATATATTACCAGCATTAATGTAATCAATTCTGATTTATTGTTTGTCAGTCAAAAGAATTCTTAAAAAAGAATAAATTTCACCTTTGGAAACTTGTAAGTTGATGACTTGCACAAACCAATAATGAAAAGGATCATAAGTTGTATCCCAAAATGCTAGCCGGTAACACTATTATCCCGATCCCTTGGTCTCCTATAATTTCCATGATAGAAACTGATATTAAAATTTATAAAATTCCTGAAATGAACAATGTAATTTGGTACCGAGTTCAGGAGATAGCGTTCAGTTAGTACACTTAATTAAATAATTTCAATTAGTTGTTAATTTCAAGGAAATGTCTCTGAAAATCAACAAACAGAAATTAAAGAAATGATGTAGTTCTTTCCAGGAAATGAATGTCAAAAGATTATTAGGGAACGTTATTAGAACATTACAGACCTGAAAATCAAGTGTTACCCCGAGTCAATATGTTATGCGTTGTAACACATCAAAGTGTTTAAATGGAGACTCTCAGCCTTGTCACAATGTTTCGGTTCACTGGCCTTGTCAAAACAACCGACAACAAGCATAACAGAGAGCCTCTCCAATGCTCTCATTCATCATGGCAAAAGAACATTTTTCCTCATCTAAGAGTATTTGTTGTACATAATTGAATTTTTGAAATAGAAATGACAATAGACATTACATCTCTGATATTTCCATTTATTTTGTCAAGATAATGTATGCTTCAGCCAAGATAATCACACGATTAGATTTTCATATTGGCCCATACCTCATACACGATGCCAACTCTCTCCTTTTAGGTTCCAGTCACTGTGTAGGATAAATGTTGACTTGCAGTCTTTCTCCTCTCTATCTCTCTTTGGAGTGGACTTGGCAAAAACAAACATCTACACTCCCCTGCTTTGAAAGTTTTATTTATAATGGGCAGAGAAAAAAATGTTGTCCTGTAGTTGTTCGGAGAGGATTCAAATGACTAAACTGCACATTTACAGCTCAGCTCAGCTCAGGTAAGTAACAAATGACCTGAGGCTACCCATAAAATGACAAATCAGTCTACCATGTCTACAAGGAAAACATAAGATTTGCTCAGTTTTTGGACTTGAGAGGAATTTTACACTTCAATATATCAACCTGTAATATAACAAAAATAAAGTTGTTTCACCTAGCAACAAAACAGCAATACAACTGGCTTCAAAAACCATTAGATTTGACCAAAATGCTTGCTTCCCACACTTTACCTTGAACCCTCAAAGAGACCACTGCAACCTGGAGAAAGTCATACTGCATGCCATCCCCTTCCCAACTCACCAACTGTGAAAAAGATGACGTACTCATTCCCATCCTGACCTAAGGATAAACAAATTTGTTCATTTGTCAATACTAGATACAGTGATGTGTTATCGAGGCTCCCCAATTTCAATTTCCTGTACAAAAAACTTAGTATACTGTAGCTCCTCCAAAACTGCCTTCATTGCACCTCAAAGTGCTGGATATACTCCAAAGTTCATAACACAAACATAAATCTGTTTAGACTACATTGGGTGTCTACATAAATGGACGCGTATTGTCTGCATGGTCCTACATTTTGAGCTGCATTGGGACGGTCTGTGTGTCCAGACGTTGACCCGGAGATGGACAACCTGTTCCGCTGGTGTCCCGGCGGGGAGTGAAGCAGATGGACTGTATGTTCTGTGCTTCTCTGCTGTTCTGTTCCCAAGACAATCTGGGTTTTGTTGTATCGTAGCAACGCCGATCATTTCTGGGTCAAAAACCACTGCTGCGTAGGGGGGGGTCGAGGTGTATACATGCATGAATACCCCGGTTACTAAAGGCGTTATCTAGGTCTGTTAACGGGGTTATGAGAACTCCACTTTTAACCGGGATAAGGTGTTTACATGGCTTTCGAAAAACAAGGGTATTGCAAAAATAATTGTTTTTTTTAAAGTGCATGTAAAGCACTCATCTGAGTAGTATATGTGATGAAGACAAACATGAAGATTTTGTAAATTGCACTCTGCTGAAGACCTCACTTTGGGAATTGGAATTTGGTATTTTAAAGATGTTTATTGAAAATAATTGTTTGTTGCATTCCTGAACACTGTTGGGGTGTTGGTATTTTGGTGGGTTAGGAACAAGATCTTTTGAAACGCAAACTTCCAGCCATGAACAGTTGTGAATCAAATGAACAAATCAAGTCAAATCTACTTTAAACACCAAAAAGAGACCCTTTACACTACTGAATTCACTTAAATGCAAAACCAAAAAACAATGTTTTATTAAAAAAACTATCATTTGGTTGCATGACCATATTGCAAGTACAAGGCATCATCAATGTTTTATTTCTCAGAAATGCATTACTATCATTAGTAGAAGCAACATGTTCTGTTATAGTCTACCATTTGTGTTCAGCACTATGGTAGGTTGTGTCTATAAACAATACTAATAGAATATATATTTTCTGAAAATAATGTCTACAAAAATATTGAATCCAGCTGTTCTTCCTGTTATGTTTTCGAAACACCTTCCCCCTGCTCTTTCAAACTAAGTAATCCGTTTTTATTCAGTGCACTTTCTTCCCCTTCATCCCTTGCTCTCTTTGCCAGAGCTGTCAAAGTCAGGAAGTAAGTGGCGCAACGCTGGCATCTCTGGAAGGCTGTGTCAGTGTCTTTTGGCCTACCACCCTTGTGAAATCTCCCAGCCAGTATGGCTTTTAGCCCTGGCCTTGCAGTGCTAGCGCAAGGATAAATAAAATCTGGCTGGACTCCAGCCAGCTTGTGTCCATGCTCCTCCTGGTTTTCTTACAGAAACATTGGTTTGCCAGAACCAGGGCCCCTCTGTTGAGAGAAATAAAGGGATTCTCTCTTCAGTTCTGTGCATTAATTGCATTAAGTTTATATCGTTACAGCAGAGGGTGGCTCCTGGTGTTTGAAAGGAACGTTTCCAAAACGGATACTCTGTCTTGACAGAAATCAACTCGTTATCCCTTTAGTGCTCTCTGCCATGTACATTTTATTTTAGTGGTAGAAAGTAAACACTTGATGTTATACATGTAAGTATAATGTCTTGGCACTGCACAGATAATCTTATTAAGGAAAGTGGGACAAGAAGCAAGGGATTGCAGATTGGCCACATACGCTACATGTCATGCCCTTTGAATAATTAGAGCAGGTTTTAGATGAATAATTTTGTCTTAATGTGCCACCTGCAACTTAGGTGATTTATATATGCATTGTAAAATGCTCTGCGGTAGGGATCGACCAATACTAGTTTTTAAAGGCCGATACTGATTAGTAGTAGTTAACGTAACCGATATTTGGAAACAATATGCATTTACAATGAAAATGTAGTCAAAGTTAAGATTTTTGAATGTTAGAAACTCCAACACAACACTTTGATTAAAGGCTTTAAGCAATTATTTAATACATGAGACACTTTCAACATAATACCTAGTAACAGATAGTCAGATAGTGTTGTGGGTGGGACATTAAGTCAAATTCAGTGTTGTGTGAAACCGAAGCAGAAGGACAGACACAGAGCTGTAGCAGAGCCAAAATAGCTTTTCAACAATTAACTTTATTGGTTATCAGGAAAGTAAATGCAGATACAGATAATCTGAAAACTGCCAAAAAACAAACCAATAACTGGCCAGGGCCAATAGTCAGTCTATCCCTACTCTGCAGATGCAGAAACAGACAAAACACACACACAAATGACAAGTCACCCCTATAGCAGTGTAAGCCAACACCATGCGGGTGTACAGCAACATGATGGAAAACTTCTCTAATGACAAAAGAGCATAGACAACGGAGACACACATGACAAAATCCATAAACAACCTTCTTTTGAGCCAAATTACATGTGGGCACTGGGGGAGGTCCCTGCCACACTAGGAACACATCTCACAGTACACACTGAAACAAATGATGACACATCATCTATTACAGTGTTCACCAGTTACAGAACATAATAATGAGCCTTGAACCTTTCTTTGAGCCTATGTCGACAAAATACAGAATTCCAGTAAGATCCCTTTGTTCAGGGACGGGAAGAACAAATACAAAAGTGATGCATGTAGTGGTGGGATTGACTAAATGCTTTCATTTTGTTAATTTTTGTTTATATTAAAATTAAAATTAAATATGCCCTTCATGCTTATAGCCTGAGGATGGGGCTGAAAAAGTTAAGAGGTTAAAAATGTAGGGCAGGAAGACAAAGAAGGAGGACAGAAAAATACTGAGATAGAAAGAGACTAAATAGAGAGAGAAGTAAACGAGTGCAGAGAAATAGAGACAAAAAAGATTAAGAAAACCAGACAGGAGAGATAAATATAAAACAAAGTGGAAAAAATTAAAAGGACAAACTTAAAACCACAAGCCACAAATTGTGCAAATGAAACTTATAGATGTACTGAGCATCTTTCCAAATAAAGTATCATGTTACCGTTTTAAACTTTCAGCTGCTAATTTGGGTTACTGAATTGGTTCAAGACCACAGCGAAACAGATTATTCATCAAATCAAGCTTTCCACGTGTGCAGATCTGTTTTCCTCTGTTGGCATCTTTCTACTGATGTTCTTTTCATTAAAGCTGCCTCTAAATATTACTTCACATTTTGTAATGCAACTGAGTGGCAGCCTTTACTATGTTTTTAAAGTAAAAATGTGTTTGTTGTGTTACCTAATAAGATTTTTTTGGAGGACAACCCGACCAAGTTCACACATTTGCTACTTTTAAAAAAAAATAATTTTTAAATGTATTCAAAATGAGATAACATTCAGAACTACTAAATGTTGCAAATGACGACCAGGATCTCAGACCAAAATAAATGGGTGCATTTCATTCAACAAGAAAATGCAAATAGTGAAATATTAATAAACTAAAGTAGACACAAAATACCAAATGCAACTTGGCAGGTAATGGGAATATTTTAAACATCTTCATCTTTTCTATGACAGTCAGTCAGACACATTACTTCGGAATTTGATAACATCATGATCATAGACATGATTAAAGACATAATAAAGTGTGATAAGTGAAATATGTTGCAAAAATATGTTACAGAGGAGTCACTCTTGAAAATGTAATCTAAATTTGTTATTCATCTTTAAATCAGTCTTCTACTTAAGTAAAAGTAGCAATACCACAGTGTAGAAGTACTTTAAAAGCCAGGTATTCAAATTTCTAATGCAATAGCAGTAGCATCAAATGGCCCATTTTAGAATAAAATGTATTATATTATTGGAATAATAATAATAATAATAATAATAATAATAATAATGCATTAATGTGTACATCATGTTAAAGTAAAGGTGAGACTATTTTGAATTACTTTTTATTGTATCTTTACCTATAATAGTACATTTATTTGTTGATTATATTTTATATAATTAATCTGAATATGCAAAGTAACATTATCTAAAGTGATAAAAACTAAATGCAGTGGTGTGAAAAGTGTCGGCCTTTGAATTGTAGTGGAGCAGAAGTATAAAATAGCAGAAAATGAAAATACTACTCAAGTAAAGTACCTCAAATTTGTGCTTTAGTACAGTATTTGAGTAAATGTACTTAGTTAAAGGAGACATATTATGCTTTTCCGTGTTATATCTACAATGTTATAATTTCAAATAATAAGGTAAACGTATTTTAGACAAATCCTTCAGACTATTCAGAACGCTCTGGTTTTTACTCTTGACTAAGTATTCCGCAGCCCTATGCCGGCCTGCTATGATCGGTCATCTGCTCCAAGTAAGCAGGACTGGAGGGTTTTTTAGTTTTTTTTAAAGCCACTGCAGTGTTAACATTGTAACATGTACAGTACATGCTAAAGGCAGCAAAATAGCTGCCAGTGTCGTTACATTCTTCCCAATTCCGGGTCAAATTACTCCTGACACATTTTCTCTTAATATAGTATTTGCTCCAGTGACAACTAGAGTCTTAGAGGGAGCGCAAGTCCCCGAGTTTCCAGGAAGCATGCTGGCCAATCAGAGCAGACTGGGCTTTTTCGGGAGGAAGGCTTAAAGAGACAGGCGCTCCTACATAGCGTTTCACACAGAGGTTGAACGCATGTGCAGCAGCAGCCATAGGCAGTATTTTTTTTTTTTAACATTAAAGCATGTAAACATGTTCTAGTACAAACACAAAATTCAAGTATAATCCTGACATTTATATATAATAGTTACCCTTTAATTTCCACCACTGGGGACATTACTTTATGTGTATGTCCTGGAGAGAAAAAAACGCTTTTTAATCCACTACGACAAAAATCGAAACACTCATATCTTTATGAAGAAGTATCAACAACTAAAAGATAACAGAAAAGTTAGACCTATTAAATTCAATCTGCATTCAAATACTGTCTTTACATTAGAAGCATACACGATTTTAATAGAGAATGTGTGTTAAATGGTGCTCCAAAGCAAAGGCCTGTAGAGAAAAGATTTGTTTTTACATTTTGCTCAGGGCTGAAATCACTAATAACTAATTAATTATGAGTCTAGTGAAATGATGTAAGAAACACTATGTAATCCAAAACCCAACGAAAGCTGGCAAGGTTTAGGCAAATTGTCTCCCCACTCCACAGTCACATTGCAATGCCTTACCAGAGATTACTGAACAAAACAAAACTAAGGAGGTAAATGAATATTCATGGTATGACCTTTTGCAGGGAGCTCATCGTGGAGACAGCCAGTGGTTCTGCATTTGAATGGGCACAACTCAAACGTCACTGCAAATAGTGAACCTCTGTGGTACTACCCCAGGGAGTCTAGATGTGTTTGAACTTGAATTGTAGAAATAAAGTGCCAATTATCCCTCTAATTGGGAGTAACAAAGCTGGTTGCCAGTTGTGCTTGGTCCCATGTTTACTGCGTATCTTTAAATCTCCAATTAAAAGGCTCTAATGAGTTCAATTAATTGAGAATCAGATGAGTGATATGGGAGCCACAGTCTACTGTTTAGAGCAGTAAGCCCAAGGGAATGAGGTGTTAACAACATGCCACACAGTACAAACAGATATTGGCCCTAATGTTCAATAACAACATTTTCATCAAATCACATCTACGGTATGTGTTTGTATGAATCTATGCACTCCAAAACACTCTCTGATCTCTAGTTTTAATAACAGGCAATTTACCTTTCATTGCACATACACTAGCAGCTTTACATAACTCAAAATTACAAAAAAAAAAAAACAATTATTCCGGGAATTGTCCAGAAGATGAAGCCTACTGATCTTGGTGTTGCCGTGACTTTGCATTGAGCACCAGCAAGTCAAAGTCTGAGCCACTGAAATAACTCAACATCTAGATTGATAGTCACAACATTTTGTACAAACATTCATGGTTCCCAGACAATAAAACCTTGCTGATCCAATGACTTTTTCTTCCAGCACCACCATGAGGGTTGACATGTGTGCTTTTGAGAAAAAAATATCTTGACAGCTTTGGGATAGCGTGACCTGAAATTTGGTACAGACATTCATGTCCCCCCCTCAGGATAAATTGTAATCACGTTTATGGTTCCTTGACTTTCATCTGGCACTACTATGAGGTGAACCTTTTTATTTGTCCAGTACTTGCTTTATGATCAAATCCTTGCAATAAAATTGATCATTACCATCAGCTTCAGCTATACTTTGTGTTTAGCACTCACTAGTTATCATCAGAATGCTTGTTAGGTTTAGCAAAATGGTCTTTAGTAGTCATAATAATGGTTCCGTAGTGGTTGGGGCTTAGTAATTAACCCGGCGGCTCAGGCGTGATAAGGCTTCTGGGTAGCTGCGTCCATGAGTGATTTTGGCACTGAAAATGGTAAACAACCATGAGAGTCAGAGACACGACAACAAAGCCACTTCTGGCATTGGCCTTGAGAACTGAACACCTACTACCTCCAGCTTTGTTCTGTTTCAGACCAACCACCAGCAACAAAAAAAAAGTTGAATAAATACAATCTACTGACGCCGTCTGGGCCGGCTGCTCATGGGTAGCTCTTGGTCAGAGCTCCAAAAAATGAAAGAAATGTGGAAATCTGTTGTCCTGTTTCAAGGGCACGTGTGAAAGGGGTTCACGTTTAAGGTTTCTCTGGCACATTTGCTCTTCGAGAAGTGCAATTGTTACTAATCTTCTTGTGCAACTGTCAGATTCCTAGATACAGAAACATTCTCTGAGGTGAAATATTTTATTCATTACAAGCATTTGGAGTGAGAGGGTTGAATTTTTGAAAGGTGACAAGATCAGTTAGTTACATTTAGAGTTAGAAAACTGGCTCTCATCAACTCAGGCTTATATCAATGAGGACTGGATGTGCAAAAGAACAGAGATGGAGAAAGAGAGAGAGAATCACTCAACATTATCTCTGGTCTGAGCTGATGTGGTAATATGCAGACCAGCGGTTAAACCAATCTGTGATTAAGCTTGCTGTGTTTCTCTCAGCAGAGCTCCATTTAGCCTGACAGCTGGACAGGAAAAACCAGCCATTTACACAGACTCCAATTTAGTTGGATGACTGAAGTGTTGTGCACAAACTTCACAGGTATAAGACAAATGGCAAAGGCAAATGGATCAAAGTTCAGACTGAGGTAAATCAAAATAACGCTATCAACGATGTATCTAGTTTTTTGGAACATTTAACATGTTTAAATCACAGTTAGAGAAACAGTTTTATAAAACACGGGGGGGGGAGCATCTGAGGCTAAACATGATGGATGTTTAACTACTCATTACACCTGTGCACAGTGTAAAAAACAAGTAAAGCATTGAAAAGCGTGGGTCAAGACTTCTGGTTTTGCCAATGTTGTGAAGGACTAGAATGTCTCTGCTCAGCCAAAGCAACATTGTTTCAAAAAACACCTTTTAGTTTCGCATCAGAATGCTGTGAAACCACTTAACACTGCTTGGTCATTATATTGCTGAATAGCCATTACTGCGCAGATCAACCCTACAAGCCACCATTAGCAAGAATCAGGTACTGCAGATTTAATAAGCGAGCCAGATACGGGGACTATAAAATACAATGTATAGCATATAAAAACAAAGAAAGATAGACAGATTTCTAAATGTTCCTTTTTGAGTGACATTTTGGATGAAAATTGACAATTTGAATAAATATGCGTAATCTGAGTCCGTGCTCAATGTATTTCTGCTGTCCTTTTGGTTTTCCAGCTCCGCTGTAAAGCACCACACAGCATGGCGTACAGCCGCTTCCCTAAACTTTGTCTTATTCAGAGACATGAGTCTCAAACGAGGCTCTGTGGCTGTCAGATGGTCTGAGATCTACCATATCCGCTGAGCAATCACGTAAACCTAATATACAGCAGACTACAATATCACGACTCCTCCAAATCTCAGAGAACACAGATGGGATGGGTTATATTTTGAATTTGCTCAAACTTCTGAACATGAGCAGAAATCATATGGGCCATTTCAGTCCAGGGCTTTATGAATTAATTAAAATTAATCAATGTATCATTGAGGTAAATACTGTCAGTGCCAGATGCATAGTAAAAGAGGTTATTTTCCAAAATTACAAAAGACGCAAAAGAGGAGGAAGGAGTTATGCCTACATGTGTGCTGACTGCTGAGACAAAAGTTGATCTACAGGAGAATAAATATCTGAAAAAGAAAATACAGAACGCCTGACAGCCTTACTTCATTATATTCCATTATGTTTTTATATGTTGAATTGTCATCTATGTTTCCCACCCTTTACATAAATAAATATGTTTCCAGCATAAATTAATTCAGAAATAGGTGCATACAAATTCACCAGAATGCAGAAAATTAAGCATCCCCAACATCATACATCATCCCACACATCTAGAAACAACAACTATGGCTATGGGTTGCCAGGCCAGGTGTGATTAGGCCAAATGTTTTGTTGCCATCTAACTAACATCTACAAACTGACGAACAAGAAAGCAAAAATAGTACTAGTCAAGTCTGGAGTTTGTGCAGCAGAGTACTGGAAGCAGAGATACAAGAGTCAAATGAAGTGAGTTTTCACCCCAGCAGTTCAACTTCTGTTATACCTTTGTAACCTGTGAAAAAAACATGGGAACTCATCTCATCTCCTTGTACCAAAACAACCCTGGAGGACCTAACAGCAACATATCTCTAGCATGACAACTATGCAGTTTCCACACCAGCCCTCCCCTTTTTTGCCTGATTGTCTCGTTCACCCCTCTTCCCCTGACTGGTTTTCTCCTGATAAACCTTGTCTTTCTTCAGGCTGTCTCACCCCTATCTCAATCTCCCAGTCACACACTCCATCATTCTAACCCGCTTTATTTGCTGCCTCGCCTCCTCCCTCTATTAAGTGAAGCACTGCAGACAAGACGTTGGCTGCTCTATACAATGGCCCCTGTATTCACATTGCTGTTTACGTGTCTGCAGACAGCCCTCACCAAAATTAGCAAAGCAGCCCTCTACACAAGGAGGGCCAAAACCTAAACAGCGCCCATGCACAGATGCCCCTTTGTTCCTCTATACATTGTGCATACCTGAGTGTCAGTGTGTGGGACTTGTTACAACTGAATGCCAATTAATTGTGTCAATACACAGAAGCATTATAGAAAATAAGCAGTGCTGTCAGTTAAATGCGTTATTAACGCAAACCCATTTTAATGGAGTCAATTTTTTTATTGCAAGATTAACGTTCTTTTTGGCCTAGCAATCCTTGTTGTTTTTTTCCAACAACTAGTAACGTTAGAAAAACTACAACACCACACCGGATCTAGCTAGACTGGAAACAAAACAACAGGCACGCCACACACACACTTTGGGCTTGTAAGCCGGCCAAAGAGTAGCAAAGTTACGTTTTGAGTCGAAATGGATGCCAATAAGATTCTGAATGGAAAGTTTACTTTTTAAAAGTTGCCTACATTGTGGGAGAGATTATTTGCTCCAAGTGTGAATGACCGCTCCAAGTGAGAATGTTACATGTGAAATTAAACACTACAGTAGGCTACATGCTAATGTTGTTTTCGATTTTTTTATTTTTATCTTTTATTATTATTATTTTTTTTTAAATGGCACAAAGCAAGCTGATCCACATTGAGGAGAAAAAAAAATGGGACAAAAAGAAATCAAGGGACATTTAGAATAGATAAAAATTTATGATTAATTGCGTGTTAACTATGACATTAATGTGATTAATCACAATTAAAAATGTTAAATCGTTTGACAGCACTAAAAATAAGTCAGTATTTTTAGAGATGCATGAATGTGTGATTATCTTCCATCTGTTTTGTTAAAGTAGATATGAACTATATTAACATATAGTCAAGACAGTAGATGATTTTTTCTTGTGGCTCTATACCAGCATAATGGATTTCAAATAAAACAACTACCACAAGTGCTGAATTTAGGTTTTCTTCGGGGAATGAACGGGAGATGTAGCATGTTGTTTTCGAAGGGGTCCTTAAACCAAAGAAAATACATTCACAATTACAAGACAGTTAACAAAACAACTTGAGAGGACCTAAAAATTTAAAAAAAAAAAAACTACATTACAAACACATACTGATAGATAAAAGACAAAAGCTCTCCATCGTAAAACACTAAAAGCCAGCACTATCTCCCTGTCACTGTTTCACTTAACAGCCAACGCTGTGGAGTACAGAGCCGTATCAAGTACATGCATTTGCATGAAAGCAAATGGTGAGCCAATACATATAAATAGGACAGCTTTCAAAAACTTATATTATATATATATGTATATATATATATATATATATATATATATATATATATATATATATATATATATATTTGTTTTGCGGGTATGAAAACCTTTATGCATACGTATAGGGACATTTTCCCTGTAGGAATGCACGTGTGGACATGTGTGCAGCCATATGTGTATACTGAAGGTAGATAGAGGGGAAAGCCCACACGCTGGGGTTCAGCACAAATTGTCTGCCTTTTGTCTCTGCTCCTCTTTAATTGCACAGCACTGAAACGCTGATGCTACCTACCTACAACCCTAATACTGCAGGAGATATCAACATTACAGTTTATCATGCAAAGTGCCAACATAAGTGGGACAGCTAAAATGAAGTCTCGGTTATTCTCAGAATAGATACACTGCCCACATTATCAAGAGCACTTCTGTTAGGATGTAAGTGGGGTTTTTGGGAAATAAAACAGATGATTATGTTGTGCAGTGGAAATACGTCAATAGGCTCCAACGACTAAACTTTTGAACGTACACATGTTCCACCAAAACAAGTTCCTTCCCGAGGCGCCATCCAAGCTAATTGTGGAAGGTCTGGCAATGCAAGACTAGTATTGTTAATTCACAACCATACAACCATCCTAACCCTGGATTTCCACCAACTGCGGAATGGTTGTGGATCCTTCAATATCCACCAAGTCCGGATTTGTTGCGGAATGGCTGCGGCCTTGACTGACAGCTGAAGTCACAAAGACCCACGAAATTTAAGTATGATCGCGCGATAAAACAGGATGTGGTTTCTATAAACAGAACCACAAAACCTCTGACCTGTTGACTTCAGGCTTGTCTCTGCCCATTATGACATTTTCAAGGTGTAGTGCAGGGAAATACGATCAGCCGTGAGCTTGGTGTATTTTATTTTTGAAAATTAACCGGACGTTTTCTTTTGTTTCTGTGCTCAACTCCCTGCCCCGCACAATCTGCAGTGTGCTGAATTTCTGCGGAGCTCTCCAGCATCCGGCAAAAATAGAAACTCTGCGTATCTGCTCCGGAGGGCTGCGGATCGCAGATCGGATAGCTGTTCCGCAGTCAGTGAAAATAAACACATAGACTTTAATGGAAAACTATTGACTCCGCCGCCATTCCAGAGCGGATCCGCAGCCGTTCCGCAGTTGGTGGTAATCAGGGGTAAAAGGCACATTATTTAAAATAAGGGTTATGTGCATTTCTCTGTGGATTTTGATACTTTCACAATATTTATATAGCACCACAACCTATTTTATAATAAAAAAAGACAGGGAAATCTTACAATAGGGGACCTTTAAACAATACCGACCAATTCAAAGGTCATACTGGATTAATTGGAATATTCACACCACCCAAAAGTTTTTTTGTGGCAAATGTTTTTTTATAACTAAAAAACCAACCAATGAATGAATGTATGAATATGTGTTATTTAATTAAATTATTCGCTGAAGCTCGGTTCATTAAAGCGAAATTTTATGGACCTTAAACTGATTTCATTGAGCAATGAAACTATAGCAACATAACGTACAGTAGCTAAGTCATGTTTATTCAGTATTTAGTTTTGATTTTCTCTGTTTAACATTTTCTTGTAATTGTTTTGTAAAGTACATTGTAACCATAGCTCTAAAAAGTACTAGAGAAATAAAGTTTAAGCTTACTTATGATACACTTCTCTTTGTTTAGATTCAAAGTTATTATACTGAAGCTCATTAGCAGGATACACCAGCGGGTAATAAGAGTAAGCTTGGCCTGCACAAAACACAAGAGCTGAAAGACAGAGGAACCTGAACTTATGGTGCCATATACTGTATATCTTGATAATAAAATACCTCTCCAGTTTCAATTTTCCGTGTTCTATCCCGTGACAAGTGGAGAAGTAAGCCATGAGAATGAACTTCTGCTTGCCGCAATTTTCACATAAGTGAAAATGACGGGAAGCAAGAAATGATGCAAAACACAACGATGAAGAGAAAACTAAACATCTAAATATTCACATTATGTAAGTAAGTGTGTCTTTATGAATCCCCTCCAAACAATAACACTGATATATTACTCCAACACGTGCATTCACACCATTTAGCATCAATACCGACTCAGACATCACACTAACGAGAAGAAAAGCAATACATGCAAGAGAGAGGGAGACAAAGAAAAATTTAGATTTCTTGTCTCTGCTTTACTAGTGCCACCCGGGGCAGCAATCAGCAACCCTTCCATTGACTATCAGATACTGCTCTCACTGCCATCAGTAAAGTGAACAAGTTCCACGTGCACATTAGTCTTTTTGTGCCTTTAGTGTGTGCATTTTTTTGTCTGCTTCTGCTGTACCGAGTATGTTTCGGTAGAGACCTATTTCACACTTTTTCTCCACAACATACAGTAGGAATGATACCACGTCAGGTGTAAGCACTTTACAATTCATTAGGGAGCCTCAAGGGGCAAAAGATCCAGCTGAGGCTCAACGGAAATCTCTGTGATATGTCAGTGGTTAATATTATTCTTTTGGGGGCGGCAAGGGACTGTAGTAGTTCGGGAAGGTTTTATGCAAATATTATGCACATTCCACGCTCTTACTTCATCCACACCATCCGCAGTGTTTAGGCTTTCACCAAGTAATAAGGCAAAAGAAAGAGGGAGTTATGCAGAGGCATACAGATTAAGAGATGGAAGAGGTAAAAATTATGAGAGGAGGTGGTTCGGGTTAGGAACGAGAAAACAGAAAAACAAAAAGGAAAAAGAAACGAGCCAAAAGAGCACCGAAAAGAGTGTGAGGGTAGGAGGGCAAGAGGAAAATGGAAAAAGCAAAGAAGAGAGCCACAAGGCAGAGATTTGACTTTACCTTCAGTGGGGTTGATAGCTTCTGGTAAGCTGTCCCATGGGAGGGTCCAGATAGGGCAAGGATGAGGAGCAAAGACTGCCTCAATGCCATTTTCCTAGAGGAGGAACACACACACAAAATAAATACACGTTACCATAGAAACCCCTCTACAGCCTTCAGGATCTGTGGTCGAAATGGCTGTAATGAAGCGATGTAAAGTGCACCCTCCTTGAACAATCCCTTTGTTGCCGTGCTCATGCTCAACTGAAGCTATACCTGAGGAAAGGCCACTGCTAGTGTACTTATTACTCTCTTTAAAGAGACAACACAACTACAGTACATATTCTCGCACATCACATACACTTCAGAAAAATACTGGAGAATCACTGAAATCGGACGTGTCGCACTTTGTTTTTTTCATTTGGTCCAAAATGTTATTTAAGACGTACTTGTAACCCTATACATTGTTGGGTAGTTCTAATTATAATAAAACATTGTAAAAACCTTTCAGATTAATGTAGTGTGGTAAAAGTACAATATTTCCCTCTAAAATGTAGGAGGAGGAGAAGTAGAAAGAGGCATGAAAAGAAAAAATCTAATTTGTACTTGAGTAAATGTACTTAGTTACATTCCACCACTGCATTCTGGTACAAGGACAAGCAGTAACACATCTGACATCTGTGTTGTTTAGGCCACATATTCACAATGCGCCAGTCATATTCTCAAATTGTTTCAAGGTGGGACACTACATTCAAAATGGTAGAGATGAGTCTTAAATGGCAAGCAATGGCTGAACCCTTATGCCCAAATTCGGACTAAACGTAGTAAGTAGCCAGCCACACAGTCACACAGCTGGTTAGTTTCAGCAAATGTTTCCACAGGGACAGACACAGACTTCCAGTAATCCCAGTTTTTAGAACACCAGCTTTCCAGTAAACTCCACTCTGCCAACAGAAAATCCAAGAGTTCCCTTAATTTTGATTCAACTGATCCTGTTAACTCATCCACATATTTTACTGCTATCATAGATTGAATTGTTGTCTAATGTTACATAGCAACTGTATTTAAAGACCTGTCAATCACTTTGTCAGTGAGAGCAGTCAGGTTTTAGTCCCGGGTCTTGAATTTTGATAGTGGGGCAAGCTACTATTTTGTTTACATTGTAATCACAGTTAGCGCATCTACAGCTCATTGCACAGGCAGTTTGACTGGCATGCATCAGCGTGTGTTCACTGGAGTGAGAAAGAGTGAGAGTTTACGAGCCATTTATATTGAGGATAGAGTAGCGGGATGAGCCTGGTGCCTCTGGTTAACAGCAGTAAAGGATTGTGTGTCACCGTGTCAGATGGCAGATCTCTCTGTCTCCATGTAATTGCCTTGGGACGCACACAGTCATATATGAGGACACACACACACACACACACACACACACACACACACACACACACACACACACACACAAAACACTTTGGCCAAAGCAACACAACAGCTGCAGTGCAGACATGATGGTGGCGACACGCAGCCATCCTTGTAATCTCTCCAGGAAAATAAAGAATGGTGGCCATTGTTTGTGTGTGCGCATTCCTCTCAGTTTTAATATCTGATTTCTACCTGCTATGAAAACTGTCATTTGTGCGTATCTGTGGCTAACTAAATTTCATCTGGCAGCATGGCATGTTTAAGGCAGATCCCATCCTGACCACCCAGCTCACTCAGCTTCATTCAAACTCTCCAAATGCTGCTTTCTCCCTGCCATCCCCCATTGTTATAGACATTTAGCCAGCAGGAAATCACAGACATATTTCTGCTGAGAGAGCAGAGCAACAAGGCCAAAAGAAAGTCTGAAGGCTTAGTAGTGAGAGGTTAGTCATGGCTGAGGAGACAGTCTCCTTTTAAACAGCTGGGCCTGCTTATCTCCTTCTGGAATAGCTAGTAGAAAAATGTTGCAGGGGCCATATTTGGTTTGCTACAGATCTAAGAATGCAAACATACATAAATATTATATAATATAAAAATGTGTGTGTGTGTTGTCAAAGCTTCCTGAGGTAACTGCATTTTAAGAGCGTGTGTGTGTGTGTGTGTGTGTGTGTGTGTGTATATGTGTGTCTTGTCAAATTTTCCTGAGGGAACTGCATTTTAAGAGCGTGGACACATTATGCTACTATTGTGGGCACACCTTCAGCCATTAGAATAAACTACTTAGTCTGGCTATTAAACTTTGTTTTGTTTTGGACTGGATTCATTGTTTTTATTGCACCTGAAATGAGAATAAGCTGAAGGTGCATTGTCTGCACTACCGAAGTGGCAACAACATCCACTGATAAGACTGAGTACAGTGCAGTACTGTTCACATAAACAGATTTTGTTAGTCTTGAATGATAACAAACACTGTCATACAAACAACATATGTGAGAAGAAAATCATGTGTATAGACGAGCATCCTAAAACAGCCCACTTAAATGTTAATTCTGTGACTGAAAGCACTTAACATTTAAGGACTGGGAGAAAGATGAAAAATTCAATAATTAAGAAAGTCTGCCAGAAACCAAAACATTAACTCAGAGCTCCTCTCTTGAAGGAACAAATAGCAGAAAATGGATGCGTGAAATTACAGGGATAATAGTTAACAACCAGTTGGAGCCTTCAAACCTTATCTGTGCTTTAAAAGGGATACTGAGAGACAAAGTGTGACCGCAGAGAGGTAAAACATAATTAGAAATAAGTAAATGTAATTATTTACTTTAAGTTTAGCCATTGTGGGCCTCGGGCCACCGACAAAGGGAAGCTGTGTGGTCATCTCCTGGCTTTCTTCTTGCTCCAATAGGCTAGCTGGGTTGTCTTCTACTGAAGGCCCTGGGAGGCTGGCCGTGGGAACTTGGGGGATGGAAAGAGCCATGCCACAGGCATCGGCTGCCCGAAGGACCCCAGGTACTTCCTGAACACGGCTGTACCAACGCAGCAGGTACGGGAGCAAACGTAGAGTGCTCGCAGCATGGGCTTGGAGGGAACACTATAAAAGACAATAAAAAGGAATGAAAGAGAAAAGAAGAAAAAAAACAAAAACAAAAGGAGATATTGATTAAGTGACTCATCTGACATGTCATCTCCAGTGGAGCGAGATGTCAGGTTCCACCAGGTTTCACTCATCACACTGGTGGACAGATAGACAAGAGGGACCGGCAGGAAAAACATCAAAACAGAGTAAGCAGGTGGGAGGATAAGGACAAACAGAGACATGATCAGAGGCACAGTGTCACTGTGTGCAACTATATGTGGAAAACAGAAGAAAGAGAGAGAGACACAGATGGTAAAGGGGCATCTGCAGTACGACAAATGGGCGGAGTGGAAAGAATCCTTCGTGGCCGCATGTGTCATGGACAGTGATGGCTGTTCAGAGGAGACACGCTAGGCTGAGTGTGAAACTGGAAACCACTGGAGCACAGCTGACTACTAAAAGCCTCATTGTGAGAACTTCAGTTCATTCCCACAGTCGAGGAATAGTTGGAGGCGGTTGAAGGGTGAAATGGAGGTTGAGACCCACTTCACTGCCTTGACAGTGCAGCATTCCTGACAATAACAATGTACCATTGAACTAAATAGGACTCTTTGGTCTGCTTACTTTAACTACTAACTTTACTTATAAAATATGCAGCCATTCTACGTAATGAATATTCAGAAAATGTTCATGAGCTTTTGAAGTCTTGCAGAAAGATTTTTTTTTTTTAAGTTAAGAGTTTTAAGTTCAACATAACAACCCACGAATTCTTAAACTGTTGCAGAAAGAAGAAGGAAAGGAAAGTCATTGAAAGGCACTTCAACCTGCTGCATTTCAATAGAAACCCTCCCATATAGTACACTGTTATCACTTTTTGCCAGGTGCCTCTGGACCACCTTTGAGAGCACAACCTGTGCCAAGTCTGATGCCGCGAGTCTTCTTAAGTCAAGTTTCTGCCTGGATGGATCTAAACAGGGCTGGGTGTACTGCCTGCTCAAGCTGATCAGAGTGTCAAAACCATAAGTCATGTGCAATTTGACCGGTCGTCATAATAAAGACATTTTAAAAAAGCCAGTAAATACCTGTAAAGGCGAGGAGGGGGATCTGTAACCTGAATGAACCATCTATATGAGGTGACATCAGACTAAAGTCATGTGTGCTACTGTTTATTTTGAGACACAGAGCCTCGCATGGCTACACTTGATTGCTCATGACACAATAATAGGTATTTTGCTTGGAGTAAATGTTGTGAGTTCAGAGCGTGTCCGTATACTCAAAGTAGAAGGCATTGATATTTACATTAAACGAGAATGTGTGCGTGGATCTGAATTATACAACAATTTAAGACATGGGTTCATCACTGATAACACTCAAACATAAACCATAAAGTCCAAGGCCCTTACCAAGTACTGATAGATACATGGCAGCAGCACCACATCTGTCAGAGTGAAGTACAGTCCTTCAGCAAACACATGCTCCAGCGGAGGCAGTTCTGTGGTCTTCACTTTCCTGATCTCAGAGTTCTCTCTGGTGGTCAAAGTCGGAACTGAATCCACAGACAGCTTGGCCAGAGCCGCCCTGAGCTCAAGTCTATCATGTACCTGAGGTGACTGTTCAGGTTCAGGCTCAGAATCTGGGTTCCCTTGGCCTTCAGGGGACTCATTCTTTTCATTCTGTCTCTGCTCTTGGAGTTTCTGTCTCCGTATCTTGTCATCATTGTGGACTTTGACAGGCTCCGCTAGCCTTCGCTCTAGGGCGAGGATGGAGAGAGGCAGCTGCAGATATTGATTTGTTGGATTTGTGAGGTGTTCTTCAACTGCAGAGGGGATGCCAATTTCACATAGTCTGGTCCACTTGCTCACCTAAGAGCAAGAGAAGAAAAGATTTGGTTTTTTTATACTTCTATTGCAATTCCTTCACTTATTTAACAATCTATTACCGTACAGTAAAAATAAAATAAAAATGATCTTCTCCCCATGAAACAATCCCCCAAACAGATTTCAATAACAAACAAAAATAATATATTCAATTTTTCTGTCATTCACCACCGTTTATTAATTTCAAAGAAACAATCATCAGAGATGAGCCTGTCACAAATCATTTCTGGTCTCTCCTCCTCAGATTAAGAAGAACCCTGAACATTCTTTATTTTGTTAACTATTGGACCTTTAGCCTTTGTTTTTGTTTTTTAAAGATATTTTCAAAATAACCACAATATATTTGTTAATGTATATTTGTTTTGTATTTGTTGGCTCAGATGAAGGGGTGATAAAAGAAATTATGAATGGATGAAGTGATGTTTTTTTATTTTTGAGTTTTTTCTCAAAATAAGAAACACTTACAGTGACCCCATGTTGGCTCTTCTACCTGTTCTTTACATAGCTGGTAGACCACATTGTGATATGTTGTCCTATTTAGAACACTGGTAATCCAGATTTAGTAATCTTGAAAACTGTTTATCTGGATCAGGGTGATCCAGTCAAATGTTGCTTTGAAAAACCGGCATAAAAGTAAGACGGATTACCTGATCCAGAATAGCAAAAAATGGGATTTCCAAATCCGGATCATTTTGATGCAGATTAAATGTTTTGAACAACTGGCACTTCAGCGGTAATTTTCCAGTTCTACCGCTTTGCGGCTTAAATCCAATTAAAAAAAAGTAAGGAAAAATATCTATGTACTGTATCTGCACCTATATACACTTCTAATCATATTGTACATCTATACATATACAATGTATGCATACACTCCCAAACTTTTACCTAAGAAACAGGAGTTGATTTGTGTATAAACAAAAAGAAAAGTAAGTTATCACAAACAATAACTGAAAACACAGTTCACAGTTAGTTCATTCATTCATTGTTAGTCATAATTGTGCATATCTACTCCTCTTAAGTGCGTTTAACTATGCATGTCGAATTATGTTTTTCTTTCCCAACCCAGCCCTGCTTCTGTTCTTCTTTACATTATATTACATTATTTTACATCTGTATGTTGGAAGGAGGGGGCAGTCAAGGTATTTAGGATCCTAATGACCTGAGGGTAGAAAATTATGACTTGTGTACTTTGGTCATCGTGTGTCCCAGCTTGCCACTAACCTCGGCACATGCCTTCAGACAGGTCTTCTTGAATCCCAGAAGTGCCAACACATCATTTCTAGAAGGGTCAGCCTCCAGGGTCTTGTGGAGGATATGTCTCAGGACCACCGCCAGCCCTGCCCTGCAAAGCCTCCCAGTCTCATCCAAAACAGCAGGGAGGCGACAGCCCTTCACCAACTGGGGCAGATCCTCCAACTGCATGTCAGACACGTCCAAGCTCTCCGCTAGCTGACTCTTTAGTGACTGGGAGCTGGCAGGTTTGGTGAAGACCAGGAACACTTTGAAAGACGAGCACTCGCAGTAGGACAGGAGAAACAGGGTGATGGAGGTGTGCAGCGGAAGACGCGGCTCCTCAGTTTCAGAACACACTTCCAGATAGAGGGAGAGATGCTGTTGCTTTTCCTCCGGGTGCTTCATCGTTAATAGTAGCTTACTGTGGAGTAAAAAGAGAGGGAGGTTTACAAGTAATTTGTTATCTTTGGAAATGCGTTCAGGTGTTTGTTTTTTAACTATGACAGCAAGAACGTGTTAGCTGAAATACCAATTCGGATTCGGCGTATGACTGACAGGAATAGATACTTACAACAGCTTTAGTATTGCAGATATAAACACCGGCAATTTCAATAAAACCACGTTGTTATGGGACACACTTCCTGTCACGGTGCTGCTGCTTCTTCTTCTTTCTTGTGCTGAAGGCAGTTCAAGCTGGGTTAGCTCCACAGCGCCCTCAGCTGTCGGTAACACTTTATCATAGCATCATTATTAAATGTAAAAGTCTACTTTATTCACCTTTAGTTGGTTATTTTACTGTTAATAAACAATGAAATGGTGATTTATAATGTTTACTAATGATTAGTAATATTATCATGTATGTTTATTTATCATTAGTTTAGTGTAAAATAAAATAGTTAATCATTTGTCAATGTTAATAATTGTTTTATAAAGAATCTTTAAAAATAGGCAATTAGAATGCCTGTAATAATTAGTTAATGATTGATAAGTGGTTTATAAGGCATCAAGTAACAATCATTTTTTATCCAAATGTACGCATCCCCCATGGTGCAAATTAGAGATATTCATGCGGCTCATCGTCTCTGTTGGCTTTGCTCACCTCTTCTATTCCTACCCACGCCTCTGGCTTTACAGATAATCCAGTGGTAAATTCCACTCTAAAAATCTGGTACCAATTTAGAAGGTATCTTAAATATACTTCTCCATCTAGTTTAGCCCCTTTGCTTAAAAACCATTTGTTTCAACCTGCATTGTCTGATCCCATGTTTTCTACATGGTATGACAAAGGGCTGAAAACTTTTAAAGATTTCTACAGGGATGGTACGTTTTGTAGCTTTGCAGATTTGACAAGTAAATTTCAACTTCTGCCGTCCCACTTCTTCCACTATTTCCAAATCAGACACTGCACCAAATCCTTGTTCCCAGCCTTTCTCTCTTTACCCCCAATTCAATTGTGGAAAGAGTTTCTCTCTCCAGACCCCCCTCAGAAGTCTTTAATTTCAAAAATCTATAAAAAAAAAACTCCTGAATCATGATACCTCACCCATAACTAAAGTAGGGTGAACTTGGGTTGGAGCTGCATGACACTTGGTGGGACGTTGCCTTCAACAGAATCCATTCTAGCTCAACCTGTGCCCGTCTAACTTTGATACAATTCAAACTATGGTACAGGATCCCTTTTTCCAAAGCTCACCTGTCACAAATTTTTCCCACTATCAGTAACAGCTGTGACAAATGCCATACCTCTCCTTGCAGTCTAACCCATATGTTTTATTCTTGTCCGTTAGTTTTTTCCTTCTGGCAGAGGTACTTTGATGTTGTCTCTGAAATACTTATGCTGACTGTGACCATCTCTCCCCATATTGCCATATTCGGATGCCCAGAGGATTACAATAGATTTTCACTGAAACAATTAGACATCTTTGCTTTCACATCTTTATTGGTAAGACGACATGTCCTTCGCCACTGGAAATTTACAAAAGCCCCTTGCAGCGCTCAATGGATAATAAGGGATGTTATGATTTTTTCTGAAATTAGAAAAGATCAAATATTCTCTGAGAGGTGATTCCAAAAAGTTTTACAGAAAGTGGCAGCCCTTTTTAGTTTTCTTTACATCTCTTCCTGCTTTACCCCCTGATTGATAACACCACCCTGCCCCCCTCCCCCTTATTGTTTGTCAATATTTGATGGTTTTATTCTTTTATTTATTTTCTGTTTGTGTGTGTTTGCGTATGCCTGATTGTTTGTACTTCGTATTTGGTTTGCTTTGTGTACTTGTATGTTTACATACTTTATTGTACAAAAAAAGGAAACCAGCTAAGTATGGCTCTTTTTTTGGTCTCTGAAGATACACAATTGACACCTCACAATTACTTTTGTTTGCTCCTTCTCTTTAATTGTGTTATCTCTACCTCACTGTTATGTATTTTTCATTGTGCCGTATAAAAATATGAATAATGAATATTAAAAATATTAAAAGTAGCATTAATTTGGCCCCATTGAATATTTTTTGGCTATCTTTACAAGAGATTGTTATTGATTATTAGTGCATTGATAATATTAGGGTGACCATATTTTGATTTCCAAAAAAGAGGACACTCGGCCGGCCTCGAAACACAAATTCAGACAGGCTTCTCAGAGGTTAATGAACATGCTTTATTAGGCCTCAGTGGTATATAAATAACTTATGTAATACAGTTAAATATTTAACAACCTGTAACAAAATAATAGCTCTTTTCAAATAAATAAATACTATTCTGTGTCAGCTTGAAAATCCAGCTTCAACTAAATATCTCTTAAAACCTTTTCAGTGTAATTTTTTCATTGTGAAGCTGCACTTTACGCTTGGCATTTTGTGTTCAATGCTGCTCCTTCGTCATTGTCTGATCTGCTCCGCTGTCTGATCTGCTCAGCTGTCTGATCTGATCTGCTCAGGCAGACACACAGGCAGCCACTCGGGAATTAGTATTATGTGCAAAGTGCCAGTCATTTTAAGTACACGCTTATAATGATCCCATGAAACACTTTAAATTACTTGTAAGTATATGTGGTACATATTAAATGCAGAAGGTAAAGTTATGTCATGTTTTTTTTTTTATATAACCGATTTCTACACAAGGTTCCGCGCATGTAGATTCCGGACATATTTAACGGTTGCACAGGCAGGGAAGCGTCCGCCCCGGCTAACTGCTTCATGAGTAGAGTCGGTGTTCAACCGTTAACGAAAGTCGCGGGTTAAAGGGAGCGGGTTACTACCAGAAGCAGAGTGTAAGGTAACGTAGTCCAACTAAAAATGGTAACCTGTGAACTTGGTTTTATAACTGACAGTTGACGAGAAAGGTAACTTTAGCTACTGTGTCGTACACTATTCTGTGGTTGTTATCCGGTCTCGTCACAGAGCAACCACATAAACTCAATGTTATGTTATGTATTTCTTTTTTTCAGTAAAATAAGGACAGTCTCGATCAGCCCAGGTGCGTAGGCTAGTTCCGACCACAAGGGCAGCACGTAGGCCAGGTGTAAATTAAGCATCATAATGAACCATATGAAACACTTGAACAGTCCAGAGCTTTTTCTTTGGCCTATTTATCTCTATTTTTGCTTTCCTTTTTATACTTAAGTTTGTATTAGCTCATCCTATGTAATCGATATTAATGATTAGGGTAATCGGTGCAAATGTCTCAAATATAAAAACAATGTTTACATGAGAGAGAGGCACAGACTGGGTGGGATTTGGCTGGATTGAAGAAAACCAGAGACATTTAATTCCACCAATACATAATTCAATCCTCCTTAATAATTTATGTGGAGTAAAGACGTTTGTTTGTTTTATTTAATATTAACACCCCAATCTAATCTAGCTGAATTTGAGAATAACTCTGTAGATTCAGTACATTAAGAAGTAACCGAGTGATTTCACTGTGGTACAGTGTTTTATTCACCATAGCAAAGCTCTGTAGATGTGTGAGCCTTTGAAAAGACATTTTCTCGGAATCCAGAGTATTTTACTGTATTTCATCCCAAAGCTCTCTGCCAAGTCAAATGTCTGTCCAAGTTACCACTGCAATGTCTATATGACAGCTACAGCATTTATTTTCTTTTGTCTTATATATATATATATATATATATATAGATATAGATAGATAGATAGATAGATAGATAGATAGATAGATATAGATAGATAGATATATATATATATATATAGATATATATATCTATAGATAGAGATATAGAGAGAGAGAGAGATGAATATATTTTTTTAAATGTCATTTGTGTGTAACCTAACTTAGAAAGACCTTAGCAGAGGTGTATTTGATAAAGTTGTAACTGTAGCCTAAACAGCTGACATTATTTTCTGACTCCCAGTTAAAGCCATGGCTGGACCTGTCAGTCTGGAGCTGGATCCCATCTTCCTAAAGGGGCTGAGTTACCTGCACTCCAAGAGTAAAGACTCAGCTGAGAAACTCAAAGCTTTACTTGATGAATCACTTTCAAGAGGAAGTGACTCATCATACCGTTCATTACAAAAAGTAAGGAGCTCGTCATCACGTTTTTTTATTTTATATTTACGCTTTATCCTATTGTTGCTCATTTATCTTTTCATTGTAATTTAAACAGCTGAATGCAAAGTATTATCATTGTGTATCCTCAGGATATAGAAGTGTCCAAGGGGTCTGTGTCAAAACTGAGCTTAAGTAAACAGGAGTCCAAGTCCTCCTCAAGTTCTTCATCCTCCAGCAGCAGCAGTAGCAGTAGCAAATCCAGCTCAGAAAAGAACAAGAAAGAGCCAGAGAAGAGACCTGCTGAGAAGGTATGGGGAAATATATCAATAAACAACCAAAATAAATTCAAAACCACATCACAATATGTCAGTGTCTCTGAGGCTACCTTGACCATTGTTTTGTGTATTTATTTTTTTGTCAGCTATGTTCTAGACCTACAGCACTATATTGCAGAGCTGCTCTCTATCAGGCAAGAAAGACTAAGCAGATCCATACAGTTAGTCCAGAGTCTTTGTTAAAGTGCAAGGAAAAACACATGCATAACTCCATGTTGGGAATAATAATAATAATAATAATAATAATAATAATAATAATGAATAAGCCGGCTACAATTTGACAGTGTTGTTACTTATGGCACTGATGTCAGCATGCATTGTCCATACCTCTCTCTGTCTTACCAACAAACAGGTCAGGGTTGACTTGGGTGAGGTGGATCCTCCGAAAAAGCCTCGTTTGGAGAAACAGGAGAATCGTTCTTCCCCAATTACCGTTCAGACAAGCAAAGACCTCCTGCCAAACATAAATGACTACGATGAGACCAATGCCGATGACTTTGCCATGGAAATGGGCCTGGCATGTGTGGTCTGCAGGTACATCTTAAGTATCAACAAACAAACTAAATGTATTTTTGTTCCTCTAGAACAGTACATGAGCTTCAGGATGTCAGTATGCATTGCAGTCTAATTAAACTTGGGTTCTAACCTGCAACATTTCTATTGCCCAAGACAAATGACCGTGACCATGGGGAACCAGTTGGTTGAGTGCCAGGAGTGTCATAATCTGTACCACCAGGACTGTCACAAGCCCCAGGTGACAGACAAAGAAGTGAATGATCCACGGCTTGTGTGGTATTGTGCCCGCTGCACCAGGCAAATGAAGCGTATGGTAAGGAAAATAAATTATATTCCAGTATCTACTTAGATGTCTTTTTTAAGTGCATCATCATTGGTAATGTGACTAATAAGTGCATAGTCATGTTACTAGTTTCTGTATCAATATTATTTTCTGTCTGTTTGTCCTCTAGGCCCAGAAACCCCCACAGAAGCCCTCCCCTGCATCTGCATCATCAGCGCCTATTGTAAAAGACACACTGGTGAAAAAAACAGAGCTTAAAGCCAAGCCTGACACAGCCAGCACCTTCCAAGCCTTCAAAAGAACAGAAGTGAAGGTATGTGTTAACTAATTATGGCAGTATGACGCTCCTTTTGATTCACAACAATATGTGCTCCTGTGTCACCCTTAAGTCTGGCATAACAAGGATTCTTTACCCTTAAGTCATTACTGATGGCAAGAGAGAATGTGCAACACTGCTCTAAAAAGCAGTCAACATAACACCTGACAGAGGCAAATGAGCAGAAAGTAATTTAAAGATCAGACCACTGACTTCTGCTGCTTAGATAGTGTTGCAGTACCATATCATTTCCCCAGAGGGGGTGGATTTAAAACTTTTCAGAGTACTTTTTACTTATTGGAGTTCACCCCAAGTTATTTTACTGCAAACATGTCGACTTGTAGTCAGTGATTTGAATATGTTAATTCAAGTCAGTGGGGGATTGTTGCTTAAGCAAGTTGAGGTATTGTCTAGCTTGCAGGTAACTCTGCTGATTGACATATCTGGAAATATATGTATTTTTACATTACATTGCATGTCATTTAGCTGACCCTTTTCATCCAAAGTGATTTCAAATTAAGTGCTTTCAACCCTGAAGGTGCAAACTCCAGCTAACTTTACCTTTACACTTGTACAGGTACATTTTGATAGAAAGTGTAAATGTCCAACTATGGTGGTTGTAAAATGTATTTCTTCATCTTGAAGAGATGGGTATATCAAGCTAAATAATTACAGTAATTAAAGTTGGACTATCCCTCTTGCGTTGTAGTGGTATATGCGTTTCAGTTAAAAATAAAACCTTATCTTACTTGTTGTTGTTTGACTCCAGAGATTTTTGTTAATGTCTGTCTTTGCAATATGACAATGAAATCTTACTCTGTTGAATTTGTTTTGCACTGTGGTAACTGTTTATAATTTCAGGCATCCACAACATCAGCCAATCCCACCAGCAGCAGCTCCTCTTCCTCAGGCAGCGGTCTTACAGGCTGGGCTGCATTTGGCGCTAAGACAAACCCATCTCTTCCTACCAGCTCCAAACTAGGTTCCTCTGGCCCAAGTGGGAGCCACAAGACCTTGACAACTCCCTCTAGCCAGAAACCTGTCGGGCTGTCTGGGCTAGCAGGAGCCAAATCAGCACTTGGGAGTTCAAAGATACCTGCAAGCGGAAACGGAAACGGCTCTAGCCAGGTGCCTCTAAAACCTCCTCCACCCCTGACTCTGGGTAAGCAGCCACTGAACCGCTCATCAAGTGGTGAAAGCCAAGGGAAAGGGTCTTCTTCATCAGGGGCCTCCTCCCCAAGTGGCTCACAGGCAAGTGGAGGAGGGAATGGAGGCAATAACGGAGGAGGGAACGGGAACAATGGCAATGGGTCAAAAGCTGCACCAGGGGATAAAGCGCCAACTTCCCAAGAGTCCCAGCTTAATGCCATGAAACGGTTACAACTGGTGAAAAAGAAAGCAGCGCAGAAGAAACTTAAGAAATGAGTAGAGGGAAACAAGGGAGTAGGAAAACATGCTTAAACAGTATGGGATTAGTGCCAGAGCATTCTGTTTGTAATCTGTACACAAGTAACACCATCCAGTCAAATACTTGAATCTTGCTTTGTGTAAATGCTGCTGCACTGTGTACCTTGTTATGTCCAAGTCTAACTGTTGAAAAAGTCACTTTTTATCAACAAATGTCATTAAATCCTTTCTCATTAACTGGCAGTAGCAATGACTTGTGGTGTCCTAAATGTGTATCATTATATTCTGTGGGACAAATGGAAAACGGATCATATTTATTCTTGACAAAATTGTTAAAATAAATGACATCATAGATTTCTTAATTTCACATTCATAGAATATCTATTTCTATATATATATACTTCATGTATAAATCATTTCACATATAACATTTACTTCATCTGTTAATCTACTTCATCTGTTAATCAGTTCACATATAAAAATTAACTTCATGAATAAAATTACTTCATTATCAATCTAAAGTCAACAACACTGATGTAGAAAAAGTGCTTAGCACAGTGCCCTGTATTTTCCTACCATTATTTATATTCATTATCAGATTACTGGTCAAGTCCCATTGGTGCGCTCTCTTGTTTTGATTTTCTAAAGGCAAAGCAGATTCAAGATCAACACTTTTGGTATGAGACGTACAAGAGCTAGTGTTAGTACAATTCTGACTTTCACAAATCAGAAATGTGATGCGTTTTACAGTTAAGACTATTTCAAATATGTAAAGTGTAAGTTTGTTTGTTTAAATGCCACAGGTTGGTTTTTTGTTTAGTTTTTGGGATATCCTTATGCATAGGACATCCTGCCAAGGTAGTTGGCAGGGACATATCCCTTCTGTCCGTTAGCCTCAGCTAACCACCAATCCTTATTGCCTCCCAGGTCACAGAACTGAATGATGCGGACATGCTGGTACTCCTGCAAGGTCAGCTCCTGGTCACAGCGTGCTTGAAATGCATACACGGCATAGAACTGTGGAAAGAGACACAAATCAGATATTATCAGGGGCACAAAAATTATACCGTTTGTTTTACAGTTTCATTATACAGTAGTTAAGTGTTGTTGTTTTTGTGAAAACAAACTGAACAAAGGGTCTTTGGTGCAGCTGAAATGTAATAAACTAATCTTAATTTGCACTGACAGCGTAATATAATTTTGAAGTCTATCCTCTTGTGAATCCAGAAGGTGGCACTGTTCATTAGCTTTCCACATGGACAGGATGTTACCACCAGTCTTAATTTTCATTGGTTACAATCTACTGAATCGTGTCAAAACTATATATTTTAAAAGCAATGACTGTGTCATGTTATGATGAAGATCGGAATCATGTTGGGTAGTCAGCAGATGAGGACAAATCCTTGTCGTGTTGTTGAGTGACATCACTGTCATCATTTAATGTCATTCACACCATTTAATTTCAATGCAAGCAAGACAGAGACACTGTAAAGCTTTCAAGTGTGCAGCCACAGCACTGGTAGAGCCCCTTATATACCTGCACACCTCGGTTTTATTGGCCCTCTGTAATAACAATCCTCACATTTTACAGGTGGAGTCTCATGTGAGAAGACACTTGTGGCCGGATAAAGTTGGCTTGCTCAACCGTTATTTTAATTGTAATTATTAGGTCTATGTGGTGTCTATGTGGTGTGTGGTTTGGTGTGTTTCAGCTGTCCCCTATTTTTTTTTTTAATTCCCGATAATCGGTTCATTTTAAAGTGTTACATATGGATGCACATGGGCATGCATGAGTTTTGAGGCGCATCACTTTTCCTGTAACTGCTTATTTTGCAAAACCTTGCAAAAGCCATTCATCTTCAGTTTTCAAGTTGGCAAAGAATTGTTGTTTTTTTGTATCTGTCTCCCCAGTCTTAAGTACTGCAGTAACTTAAAATGACATCATTTGGTGCAATTCTGAAAAAGACATGCAGGCTACCACACACACCTGCTGAGCCTCAGTGTCCAGTGTGTCCTCCAGGTCTTCAGGGCTCTCTGCTTCCCCCTGTAGTCCAGAGAGGATTGAGCTGCTGTCAGTGGTGTTGAGGTTAAAGCTGCGCAGGCTGCTGCTGCCACTGCCTGACACAAACAAGCTAAGGTCGTCAAAGTCTTCATCCACCATGGCAGGCTGCTGCTGCTGTTGCTGCTCTTTGGCCATCTGGCCTTTTCGCTGGGAGTCCCTCAGAGGGTTGTATTGTTTCAGGAATGTGGAGTAGACATAGCCCTGGGTACCTAACAGTGACACAAAGGGAGAGTTTGTCAGGAGGCCTGGTCTCTGAGTTCATTTTAAAGGGTTGGTTCAGCCAAGTTGCAACAAAGAAAATATCACTTTCCTCTCATGTAATCTAGCCATGCAGGTCATTTTAATTTGGTCTGAGAGATGCATCTCTAAGATATTTTCGATTCAACACATCAAACCGTGAAAAAATAACACAGCATCTCTTTTCAGAAACAGTGGATTATCCAATGAACAATAGGTCAACAATTTTTATACAAACTCTAACAACTAACAACTGTTCCTGTGAGGCCTTGGATTATCCAGAGTAACCACGCCATTGTTTCAGGGTTTTTTTGTGAATTGTTTCATGTATTATATCTTACTATTTAAGCACAACAATCAACATTATATTCACATTGTATTAGGGTGGAGACAAATCTCAGAGATGGACCACAAAACCTGGAGAGAAAAAAAACTCCCTTTTATTTTGCGTGGGCAAACTGACTCTTTAAATGTCTGACTGAAAGGTAATTACAGAACAAACTGCCTTGTTTAGTCCAAAATTTGCTTAATGAAAATAAATGGGCATCATCATCATCCCTGGAGGATAAATGTTTGTATATATGTGTACACACCGTATATATACCGTTTAAAAAAACTAACTAAATATTCAGGGAAGGTTTGCTGAGAGGCACACTCTCTGTTGTAGGAACACCCTGATCACATTCACACAGTTGCATACATTCACACCTGAAGCTGCCCATTACCACCACAGTCTCATCTGCTGTCCACTGAGCTGTTTTGAAGTTAAGGGCCTTGCTCAAGGGCACCTCAGTGGTGTAGTGAGGGAGGGACAAGCACTGGTCTTTCACTTTCCCTACCCAGATTTTATCCTGTTGGTCTGGGGATTGAATCGACAACCTCCAGGTCACAGGCTCTCCTTTTGGCCACCACTGCCTCTTGGAACTGCATTTCTTACAGTCAGGCTGTCAGCATTAACTAGAGCATTTGCTTGCACAATTTTAAATCCATGTGAGCGAACTGAAGAATGTGTAAAGTGTGAGGCAAGCATATTCATATTGTTGATATCAACAGGATGAACAACAACTTTCTAGGAATGCTGTCATCCCAGAGGAAAAGACAAGTCTGTGAAGAATGTTCTTCATACCAAGAAACATGCACACACTCTTTTTCTAGAGCTCATAAAAAAGAAACTTGTTATTGCTGAGAGTACCCGAATACCCATAGGGAGAGGCTTTGTCCTCTAGGTAACACTGCTTACAAGGTGCAGCAGTTTGTTCCAAACAGGTGCCTCTGTGAGACGTAGAGGGGAGATGGAGACAAGCTATGGAGTTGGCCCTGTTGTGAGGCAAGCATCCCCAGAGGCCAGCAACCATGACATCACAAGAGCCCCTGGGACTAATTCTTGTGTGCTGACTTGTCAGTCTCAGAAAGTAAAGTTTGGTGTGTCTACATAGCCTCAGTCATCTAAAAGCTGCAGGTGTATTCACAGAGGAATGTGTATTAAATATCTATACCAACCATACCTGCGGATGATCTAGTGTGATAACATAATTCACCTTGTGTGTCTTACTAACAAAATGCACCGAGAGCTACCATTGACCAGAGGGTCCGTTGTCACACACACACACACACACACACACACACACACACACACACACACACACACACACACACACACACACACACACACACACACACACACACACACATTTACCTCCAGTGTGAACCAGCCAGCGGCTGCTGCTGCCTAATGGGTCTGTGTCCTCCAGCAGGGCTACCAGCTCTCCCTCCAGCAGGCTAAGGTCCTGCTCCTGGCAGCCATTACACTTCCTCTTTAGCTGGTGCAGACGGCTTGGTGGGTATTCTGCCAGCAGCCAGGCGCGCTGTTCCTCAGTTTGATGCTGCACCTCCGGCATCTGGAGGGCAGCACAGCACAAAGGGTGTAATTATTTGAAGTGGGTCTGGTGTGTGGGCACATGCAGGCATGTAGTTGGTTATCAGTTTTCAAGGGTAAATAAGGGAGGGCTAAAGGTAATAAGCTCCTGGGGGTAGGAATTTCAAAAAGAACCACTAACATGTCCGAGCACAAGCACATTCTCAGATGTGTGCAGATCTATATGTATATGTGTAAACTCACACACATAGGCCTATATGTATAGAATTCTCAGGGGATTGATACCTGGTGGAGCTTTGGGTTGCCAAGGGCCCCAGTTAATCACAGCCTGGAGCTGTTCTGCCTTGGATAAGACTTATAGCTGCTAATGTATGGCTTGGTATTGATTAAAACTTTTTTGGAACACTCAGAAGAACACGTGGGACCTTTGTTTTAACCTGGAAGTTTACAGACACTTAAAAAACAATGGATTTAAATAGATTATTTCCACTTTCTTACCGCTATTTTCTTGTCTCGTTGTCTCTCGAAGCTGACTTTTCGTTCCATTAACTTCTGTGCGTTATCCTTGACAAAAGTCAGATTGTTCAGCTCATCCATGATGCTGTTCTGCACTTCAGCAATGTTTGACAACGGAGCCTGAAAAGGCAAGCACAACACATTATAGTTTCAATATTAAACACACTGAGTATTAATGAATGTGATTTATGTGTGGGATCCTCACTGGTAGCTGATGCATGGATGGGACACGAAGTAGTATTTTATCCATCAGCCCTCTGAGCAGGGCCACTAGAAATATCACACAGTTGGTCAGGATAGAATAGGCAGCCATGTTGAACCTCTGCAACTCCTCCACCAGCAAGGCATTGAGAGCTTCATAGTCCCTCCTGGCGGGACCAGACGGGTCTTCTGACACCAGTGAAGGAGAGGAGGAAGCGGTGGATGACGAGGACTGGGAGGAAAAAGAGGAAGAGCGCTCCAGGCGGCTGCAGTAATCCAGCAATTTGTCATAACGCTTCTGGATGAGCTTCTGTGGGGCTGTAAACATGCCTTGCAGGGAGGACAGAGGGGCAAGGACCAGGCGCTCCATACTGTCTTTCTGGAGCAAGAAGTCAATGAGGTGGCAGAAGATGAATAAAGATATCCAGTCTACCAATTTTCAATAAAGTGCCCATTTTCAGGTTCATAATTGTATTTAGAGGTTATATCAGTATAGGTTTACATGGTTACATTTTCAAAAAACACCATGTTTTTGTTTTCCTCCACATTGCTGCAGCTCCTCTTTTCACCTTGTGTATTGAGCTCTCTGTTTTAGCTACAGAGTGAGGCATCACACTTCTATTCCAATCTTTGTTGGGAGTTGTACATGTGCAGTATCTAAGTAAGCACTACTACCCAGTCGGAAGCAGAGCATAGGGCGTGCAACGCTAGCAGCTAGGTGAGCATTATAACGTGTGTTACAAAGTGACGCACATTTGTGATGGAAGTAAAGGCTGCACTACAATAGAGCTGTTTGGAGCAGTTTGTGAACAGTGTTTTTTGTTGGAGATGGTAAGCCCCTTTGGGGAGGACTTTTTCACTTTGTAAACCTATTACATGCACAAAAAAGATATATATCACAATAAAGGAATGGGAAACAGCTAAAAAAGCATAATATGAGCACTTTAAGTACTCTCTGTTGTGCATTCTGTACATGTAAAGTGGTACTTTTACTTTACTTCTGTGAGTTTTTATGTGATGGTTCTTTTAGAAATGGCTTGTTTTTAGAATGCAGCAGCATCTCTAATTCACAACAATTTTCTCAGAATAGAGACAGTAAAGTATGCCTTAACATTAGCATTAGATACATAACAATAACGGAGCGGCTGCAGCTTGATTTGCATGCAGACAAATGAAAAGTGGTGATGTTATTCAGCTTACAGTGAGACTTCAGCAGACATAACAGACTTCATTTATCATAGTGTGGAGCATGTAATGGGTAGTACTAGACATACAGTAAAAAGAACTGTTTCCTTGGTGAAAATGTTCTATTTACTGAAAGCATTACAGCAGTTACAGCAGTTATGTCTTCATCATAGCAGACACAATGGATGCCTTTTCATACAAAATAAGTCTGTTGCTTTTCTTCTTAAGAGTACACATGGCATTGTGTCCACACTTATTATTTAAAGCTTATTGCAGACTTTGGTTAAGGCAGAGCTAAACTGCTGCGATGAAGAGCTGCTACACAAAGAATTTCATTCAAAGGTGTAGTTATCTTAGAATTGGCTACAGTGTTATTCACAGAGAAATGAGGGCAGGAAAGGGAAGATGGCAGAGTTACTGAGGGATGTAGTCAGAAGGTTAGAAGACTAGCAAAAGAGAATTTATATAATGGACAGAAGACAGGTAGCTGTGGGCAAAGTGAAAGATGACTCACAGTTGGAGGGTGAAGGGTGGAGGTCATGGAATAAGGCAGCCAAGCAAGGACGCAAATATAGACGATTCAGGGAGGAAAATTGAACAGCTGCCAGATTGTAAAGTCAAACATGCTCTGAATAAAACAAATTCATTCTTGATGTGAAGTACAAAAAAGCCATATCTTACAAAGTGCTTATAGGGGTCATTTCCATTGCTGTGCAATGAGCCGTTTGTGTCATTTTTGTTTGTATCCTTAATGATGTCTTCCATGTCCTGAACTTTCTGAACAGCCACAGACACCATCTCCTGCAAAACAAACATCAAGAAATAAAGACTCAGTAAGTTGACAATTATTTCAAATCATTAAAACACACACACTTTGTAGTAGGACTAAAATTAACTTAAGTAGGCTTTCAAAAGTATTAAGTAAAAGTAGGCGACTCATGCAGAATGACCCATTTCAGAATAATATTTATTAAATAATATAATAATTATAATTGTGCTCTATGTGTTCATATCTTTAATGTTGCAGCTGTTAAAGGTGGAGCTTATTTTTTCTAGGCCTACTTTCTATAGTGCTGCATGAATCTATTAAGCCTAATCGTAAGCCTAATAAAACATCTTTTATCATCAATTTATTTGTTGATTTTATTTTGTAATAATATTCTCAATCTGAAAAGTAACTAAAGTTATCATATAAATGTAGCGGAGTAAAAAGTACAATATTTCCTCTGAGATGTAGTAAAGTAGAAGTATAAAGTAGCATAAACTGGAAATACTCACGTATAGTACAAGTACCTTAAAATTGAACCTATGTATGGTACTTGAGTAAATGTAGGCTACTTTCCACTACTGAGTAAAAGTCTGGAAGTATAGTCAGGAAAATGTACTTGCATAATAAAGTAAAGGTGAAGTAAAAGTACTCAGTACCATGCTAATATATACCTACCTGAGTGTGCTGCAGGTAACATTGAACATTCTTTGCCAACTGCCTCACAGCCTTCTCCAGACTCCTGAACAGCTTCTCCTCTCTGTCAAATACTTCATCTCTTACCTACAGACAGAAGAGTTTAAATATGTTGCTTATAGCCAAATACCAAATTTGCCTTGCGCTAAATTTTGAGTTTCTGCAATTGCAAAGACCACCAGCCACTGCAAAAGCAACAAAAATATTGTAAATCAATAATGTACAGTTCCTTTAGGCCAGAATACTCCATTTACTGTCAAATCAACATCCTGATCATTTTTTATTACTTATTTTGTGATACAGTGAGTGATAAGTAACTCTAATTTCTATTTTGCCACCATATTTTACCTGTGGTTCAACTCCAGTGAGGATCTTGAGATAGCCAGCAAACCTGTCGCCTTTCTTCCGGATAGAGTGGATGTTAAACTTGTGTAGTTTGCCCCTCAATGTGCCTTCATCTTCCAACCTCTTATACTTCATAACTGAGAATGAACAGTGATATGAAACCAACATTGAAATAATTACATTTGAATAGAAATGGCATAGACATGCTTTGTGGTCACAGGTTAGCAAAATCACACATTTAATAAATAGACATCAATGATAAAAGACCCACGTGTATGTCCTTTTAAATGTAATCTCACCTATATCCTTGCGTCTCTTGAACTCATTGATGTTAACATTGATGATCTTGGCAGCAGTGTATGCCTGTTGCAGTGGTTGAAAGTCCGGGTGGTTTTCAGGTGTGGCATGCCACAGCTCCCCGAGCAGCAGCGGGTACTTCATGATCCTCTGAACCGGTTTGATGAGCAGTGAACCCATGTTCAGCAAGTTGGGTTTCCCTCTGTGTAAATAAGTATATTTTACATTAAAAACCGTGAAGTGTTTTGACCTACAGAACAGAAATTTATAAAAGAAAACAGTGCAACAAAAACATAACCAAAACTGCTAATTCAACACAACAATCAAGAATTCAGTAGATCTTAAATGCTAACATCACTTTCTCATTAAAGGATACTTACTCTTGGTCGTAGATTTTCCTGTAATTAGAAAGACAAAGAAACAAAGTCACCACCAAAATGATATACAGTAAATTATAATGTTTACATATTACGTTAAAAATTATTTGAAAAATTTTAGGAGGAAGAGACTTGACTTACTTCAGAGTTAATACACATGTGGTTAATTGTTGTTTTGTTTCTTCATCTTTCTCGTAGGATTTGAGTGCCATGTTGGCGTCATCGTGATGGTAACAGTAAATCTTATATACATCTTCTAAAGCTGACTTTGCCTGGATGAATATTTCTCCTTCAGATAGAAATAAGACATGAGATATTTGATCAAATATTAACCAGAGCAGCAAAAGTCAACAATTAAATCCGGCAATGGGGCAAGAGTCAAAATGGCATTACCTATAACAACTGCCTCTGGATCAGGGTCAGCAATAGCCTCATGCAGTCTGTGAAGGAGTGCTGCCGATACCTCACACAATGTCTCCGTGTTGGTGAACAACCTGTCTACATCCACAACCTGAAACAGAATAAGGAAACTATACTATAAAATCTGCTTTAATTCTGTCCAAATATGAATAAACCAGAATCACATAATAAGCTGTCATTTATATTAATCGCCATGTTGTTGAATATTCTAATGTTGATTCTTAATGATCTAAATAGTTTTAATAAGACATTAGATTAGACAGAATAATTGATTCAGTATGGTTTGGCTACATATAGCTTATATATGCTTGGATAGGCAGGGAAATGCTCTGGCTTGGTTGTATTTCTTTAAACCATTCACAATCGTCTTGGGAAGCATTAAACCTCAGGTGCAGCAACAATGCCCTTACAAAATAAAATATAAAGGAAGGAAGGATGTCAGGCTTTATCCTAGCAATGTACATGTGCTGAGCCAGACTATGGTTGGGGATAACATTATAAATAAGGTTAGAGCTAGGATTATAAAGTTGGGCAGGATGTACCAAATAGGCAAGTGACACTGTTGAACATTAACATGTTCTCAGCAGGGAGCTGGTTGAATAGTGACAATTGACATAATAATTTAAGTTTGATCTTCAAATAACTACTTCTATTTGCTGTTGTATGTGTAGACATGTGGGGTGTTACTGGGGATCCTAAAAAGCATCTACCTGAAAATTTCGTAGAGGCTGGACCACCTCTCTGATACACAGCTCCAGGTCTGTGAGGTAATCCTTTTCAGTCTGCACAAGCTCCTGAATGACCTTTGCCCTGCGGTTCATCTTCCTTAAACGGACTTCCTCTGGGTCCAGTGCTGGAGAGGGGGGTGTGGACAGGTCATGTGGTGTCATTTTCTCTGAGAAAGGATATATACATTATAAATTAGTATAAAATAAACAGGTGTCATTACTAGTCAATCTATTCTTATGTGGCCAGTCACGTTCTCATGTACTGCAGCAATGACAGCATCTTTAAGTCATTCAGGTCATTCAAAGACATATAAACTAAAGATGTTGTGAGTGCTCCTATTTTGCTGTAATTTCCCCCAAACTGTATGTGTTTGCCAACATTTCAAGTCATCTGTGTGCATTTTCTAAAATGCTGCTAAACCCCCTGCGCCTGTGGGCTGTGCATGCTTTGAAAAACCTACATCTTTTCTAACGTTTTTGCTTGACGCCTGAGCAGCCATCAGTATTTCACGGTGATAAAATTATTTTGACTCGAGCGCCAAAAGGCCTCACTTAACATGCCAGTCAGGCTTACTTCTCTTTTTTTACTGCTCTGCTACCTAATCAGTCTGTGGCTGCCCTGTGCTTTGCATGGCATGCAGCAGTGTCTGTTCAGGGAAGAGAGATGCTTCCTTGCTGCCTAATCGACGCCACACACCACTTCCTTCCCAGGGGGGAAGAGAGCAATAGAGAGAGAGAGAGAGAGAGAGAGAGAGAGAGAGAGAGAGAGAGAGAGAGAGAGAGAGAGAGAGAGAGAGAGAGAGAGAGAGAGAGAGAGAGAGCAGGCTGCGTGGCGTGTGTCAGGTTACGGAACTAATCGTGCCGCTGATGTAATGCTCCATCGTGCTCAAGCATTCCATCTGCTCAGACTGGGAGTGTGTATGTGGGGGGGAGTGGCACACAATGATAAACAAAAACCTACACATGCAAAGACACACACACTGATTAACACAAGAACACACAGTCATGCATGCTCATACAAACAAATATACTATACCCACATCAAAACACATACAGTTAATATGCATAAGATTTGTACAAAGTTCTACTTAGTGTACATAATATTACCAAGTCCTTCTTTATAGTAGCTATATTAAGGCACCATTTGCAATACTATTCACATTAGCTATACAGGTAATGTTGAGTCCAGTCACAACCTTTGTGTTCACATCTAGTAGGCTACATGTTTTAACTAGATCTTGTTTTTTTGCACACAATAAGTAGGCAAGAAAGTGAGGATGTTGTACTCTCAAGAGAAAACTAGAAGGGACATTCTTCCTTTTCCCTATACCGGTACTTCCTTATTGTTTCATTGTCAAACTTCTTTTATTTATTTGGTTGGGGGCAACAGGAATGATACATTGCAGAAACTACAGTGTTGCCATGGGGGAAAAGTAAAGTAACTAGTGTCTGAAGCTGAGTAGAATGGGGTATGTGTCTCTAGCCAGTGGGCAGTACTTACTCATGAATGCCAACACTGTACAGATTTCTGGCAAACTCTAGGAAAGACCTGATCACATTCTGCTTGCGACACTGCATACACTAACACCTTCTTTTCCCCCTGAGATATAGAAATTGAAATGATCACTTTTAGCGGTGAATCATCACCTCTCTGAAAACCTCAACAAAACCATACATGTGAACTTCACAAAGGTAATATTGATTTAAAGGATTATGTTTTTGTGGCCTCTACTTGTATCTTGACACAGATCACCTTAAATGTGGTGTACACAGTCTGTGTATCAGTTAAAGCTGCTATACCCTACTCCCAACTTTTAATCTCCTCTGAATGCTTGCAGACAATTTAACATCTTAAATTGATAAAGAATCACCGCTTTCTTCTGATTTCACTTTTTTCGGCTATTACATGAAAATACTGCTTTAGTACAATCAGTGTATACAGCATACAACTAAACTGAAATGTGCAGTAATAAACCTTTTCATTCCATAGTTATGAATTAACTTGTCAATGCCTGATGATAACACTTCAAGAAATAGTCAAGGTCATCTGCTGTATGATTCTAATAAAGCTTTGGAATAAATCCCTGTTAAATATATTTCCATGTTTTACTGTGGATTAACATTTTTAATTATAATATAGTATGATCAGATAAACTGGTTTAGTTGTGAGAGTGGTATGTAAAAGAAGTATCCCATTCTTGTTTCAACAGTATCACAAAGTGTCACATGTCTACATGGACAGAGGCGTATTTTATTTTTAATCTGGTTTCAGCTATTTACAGTAATACATCATCACCTATTACTCCAATGTTGTCTTGCCACTGTACAAAGTCTAAATAAGAGAAGTGACCTGTAAACGTTGTTCCTTTCAAAACTGGCCTTGAAAACATTCCTCCATTCGGACAACAATGATACAAAAAACTAAAATGTCTTGTAGCCTATCAAGACTCAACAGCAGATTTTAAACTGTACTGACTTTTTCTTTTGATATCATTATGTTTGGTGAGGTATGGTTGCCAGCACAGGAGTTCCCATGAAAGTGGATACAGGGCTTTTTACTGTTCAGCCCATTGAAAAGAGCCAACAGACGGCCCCGGAACAGAATAGAAGGCATGGTGTATCACGTATCGCCAGGAAGTAAATTGATATGTTTAACTTTGCCACACAGCAAAGTGCACAATGGGATTTGATCACAGAGAATGCTGAAATGGATAAAACCTGTCTATAAGAAAAATATTCACTAAGGGTAAAGTTGGGATTCATCTTATCAATAAAAAAAGCCATATAATGCCAAAAAGTCTTAAGGTGACACACACTCAAACACACACAGAGTGAGAATAAGTTAAGTCTATATATAATATAAACCTATATCAAAGTAACCTGCTCCATACATGATTTGCAGATGAATACATATGTATATTTAGTTTATTACTGTCCCTTTATGTGAGTTCTGTGCTAATAAATCATTGCCGGAACTATTATATTTAGTTACTGTAAATAATTAGACATACAGTATTGATGTCACGTTGTCATGGTTCTGTGGCTTGACCAACTTGTCTGACAAGCAGATGAGAACTTGCTGTCGAGCAGCAACTCATATGTTTCCTCTTTCAGTGAAGTCATAGTTCCGTCAATATTTGCAATGGTAATACCACTGTAAATATGTAATGTTGCTTGTCAGCTGTGAGGCTAAAGTCAAACAGGGTGGGTGATTAGTTTACTGAAAACATCCCAGTGTTTTTGACAACTCTGCCTGTCATTATGCAGGTTGGTCAAAAAAACAGAAAGTGCAAAGTAGAGAGTGTCTATATTTCAAGTAAACAAAACAGCTGCTGATAAGGCGTGTGTGTGTGTGTGTGTGTGTGTGTGTGTCTGTGTGTGTGTCTGTGTGAGTAATCTATCTTATCAGTACAGCACCAAGTGAGAAGTGGGTTATACGTAGCTATTTTAAACAAGGTGCCACCTTTCAAGTTGGCATGTGATGTCTATTGTTCGCAGGAAAGTAAACCCAGAAACAAGTAGCACAGGAAAGCCAACATATATTGAATAATCTTTAAAAGTAACCCCTGCTGACACAGTGATGTCAGTCATTTTGCCTGAAGTGCAGCATTCCCAGTCACTGATTAAATTGTAAGGACAGGTGAAGCCAGTTTTTCTGAAATGTGGACATGTGTCATTAAAAAGACTAGGTCAGCAGTTGTAATGAGGCAACATACAGCTGACGGGTTAACCATTTCTTTTCTTTTTTTTTATCATAACTCATTCTCTTTTCTAACTTATTTTCAGGGTCAAACAACGCAAATTGTTTTGTTATGTTATATTCAACGTAAAACAAACTAACACCAGTCGTCCGACATCTCCTGAAACACTTGCTTCACTTTGTGAGAAGAAAAATAATCTGTACATCCTTCACACGTCACTAGCATCTAGGTCTTGTTTACGAGCTGGTGTGGAACACTTTAAAAGCCACTCCTCTGTGCCTGAGTTTGGCGCACAGTTTGCATATGTGGCTTCATCCCCGTGGGAGTATCTCCTGCTCAACACAACAGGTGCCCACTGTCCATAACTATAGAGCAGTGCGTATTGTCTGTGTGTGTGTGTGAGTGTGTGTGTGCGTGTGTGTGTGTTGAATTTTTGCCCATATGCCTAAAAAGCTGCTGTTACAGTCCATCTATAGAATCAGAAAAGGATTTATTGCCATATAAGCAGCACTTACGAAGACTTTGCCTTGGCTGTTGATGCATTCATATCCAGTACATATTAAACATTAGTATGAAATACAGAAACAAATAACATATGCATATAACTATTTAACATTAAGAAAAAATAGGCTGTGTGGATTAATGCAGCAATGTGCAAATGTCAAGGAATGTGCAAAAGTTCAAGATTTATAGAATGTGCAGAGGACATAATGTATAATTAAGAGTTATTGGTGGATATATTTGTCTAAAAGTTATCCTAGCCTGTGTGTTATCTACAAGCTTGCAATGTAAAGAGTTGACAGGCTGTTGGCTCACATGTGTATAGATTGTTACCATAGTTTTGACCCCTGGGGATGTCATTAGCTGTTGTACCTTTAAGTTTGGCGCTGTACTCCGTCTTGTCAGACTGACTCCTCCTCACCAGTGTCCCCAGGTTGATTTCACCTTTGACCGAGTCCTCAGACACAATAGTGTCCGTCTTTCTCCTCTCCAGGTAACGCAGGAACACAGGCCGGTTCCTCCTCTTTATCACTTTGTCTTTCTCTTTTTCCTTCTCCTTCTCACCCCTGCCAGCCTCATTGGGATCCATAGTGAGGCCGTAAGGTCGTTTTCGGAGCAGTCAAGGAGAAAAGAAGGGGAAGAGAGAGGGACGGGAAGAGGGAGAGAGAAACAGAGAGAGCCTGGGAAGTGCAACAGGTGTAGTGTTCACCGTGCACTGACTGTCAGCTCTGCACAGGTAATCTAGCTCCTCCCTATGTACCTGTCATGAGAGCTATGTGGCCACTCCTCTCTTCTCCTGCTGTGCTTTGCTTCTTCCCTCAGAACATTATATTCATCCAGGAAGAAGGTTTGAGGACAGGACGATCAGTATAAGCAGTATACAGTTGTGTTTGTTGCTTTTACTTAAATATCCTCAAAATTAAATGCATGTGAGACCTCACAGTGGTTTGACAAACTGTTGACAAGGAAGTATTTATGCAAATGGCCCCGGCACTGTAAATCACATATCACTACAGATATTATATTTACACAAATAATAAGTGAATTCTAAATCAAATAAGTTGAACATTTTATGTCTACACTGTACTCTTTAACTGTAGGAAACAAGCAGATGAAATGAATAAAAAAATCAACTCACACAGCAGCTGCATTATACAGCACTAATATTCTAAAAGTGCCATGTAACAATTGTACTTCAAGTTCCAGGCCATGATTGATGACATGAAGCTGCACTCATATGTGCTGCCTAATTGCTGTGTCAGGTTGGTGGTTTATAGTGGCTTCGACAAAAGTGCCTTTGTCAAACAGTGATAATTAGATGTACACATTATTAATTACACACAAGACATTTTCCTTTCTTTACGTTTTGGTGTCCTTATACAAAAATGTGTTCTTTGAAGTAACAAGCTATACATTTGACACTCAGAATATCAGATCTGGTTCGACAGGTGATACATTCAACACACATACTGCCACATTGGTCATAGCAACCAGATAGTATGTTTCCGCCCCATTGAACCACAGGTAATGAACGTTCCCATTGTGTTTTCAGATCACTCTGCAGTGTCCTCATAGCACACCTGTGTAACTTCCATTAGACTAGATGCACACACATGGCTCTCAACTATATGTCAGCCAATCCTACACATAGGACTGTATATTTTGAATTTCTCGCATTGCATCATCATCATCATCATCATCTCTCTGTGCATTTAAGAAAAGTTATTATTAAATAATTTAACTATTTAAAGTTAATTAAATGTCTGTTAAATATATATTATATGTTAGGAGTATCATGTAGTCAAGTGAATTTAGTGAATCATGTTGAACAATCACATACTCTATACAAACATGAGTAAACAACATTATCTCTTGTGTGCTGATGTCAGCTTGGCGATATTAATTGTTATGCCCTGAAGCAGCTCATGTGACATTGTGTCATTCAGGGTGTGGCTTTTCTTGACCTGCTCAAAGACAGAAGTGTATTTTGTATATTTAAAGTGTATATTATACAAATGTCAGGCAGTAAAACATAGTCATTAAACGTATACTGCTCACAGAAAAACATTATTTCTTTAAGGACTTGATGATTTGGTTTTTCAATTTATTGTTTGGTCTTTAAAATGTCAGAAAGGGATGAAAATATCAATTGTTACCACTGTACTGTACAACAGAGTCCACATAAGCACTCAGTGTGAACTATAATAGTCAAACAGAAATAAATTGTCATTATTATAAGCTGCTGTTTGAGATTCTTTCTCTCTTTGGCAGTTGAGATAAATTGGATTTGTGACCTCGGGGTGAATGGTGTGCAGAGGGGAAGAAGCAAAGTGGCACCAGATTGGAAATGCTGAGTAATGTTAACAAAGGGGTGCTCCTAACATATACATAAGGCAGTATGTATATACTTATGTAAAGTATATAAGCCAGTTTTTTCTTATACCTGATTGAAGACTTTTCTACATTGTGCTACTGTGCTGTGTGAAATTGTCCCTATACCTGCGGGTATAAGTAAAACACAAAGCCCAAACTTGGTTTTTAGTTCTTAACTCTCTTATTTTTGTTTCACTGTCAAAAACTACACTCTGCTACAACAGACATTTATAACAATATATTGTTACCATCTACAGTTCAGGCTTTCAGTCAACAAACAAACCCTACTTTTCAATAAAAATAAAAACACACTGTCTTTTACAGCCACAGACCTTTCCTGCTGGCCACTTGGGCACCATAACTGGAAGAGTAATGGTTGAGTGCTTTGCTTATGGGCACACAAATTGAAAGAAGGAACACTCTTCTCATTTGGCTCATCATCCAGATTTTTTCAAAACCGTACAGAGATTAAAACGGATTAAACACAGACATTTACAGACCTCTGTGAAGCTTCCATAATCCCTTACTTTATCATCATGTCAAGTCATAGTACTTTGACCACTAATGTCCATCTTACAGGTTTATTATAGCATGGAATATTTTCTGTTCAACTACAGCGAGATTGATCAAAACATGTTTTTGTGCTTGGCAAAATCATAGCTGTTTATCAAGAGCATCAAAGGCAAGCATCCACTTTAAGATTTTTATAATGCAACTTTTTATGGTTGCCGACATGTATGTAATTTGTTTGAACAAAGACCAACCTATTCAACAGTAAAAGGGACACATCAAGGTCGCTGGGGTGGGTGTTTGTTTAAAACACAATGAATACATATGGACTTTGATCCCATGATGTATTGTGGAGATTACCAACATCAAATCCATTTACTTCACATCATAAAAACAGAAGCAGGGAGACCAGAGGGAGATATTAGAGTACTTTTATGGTTGTTTTCAAAGTCAAGGCCAAAGTGCCCAAAAAAGAGGAGATATAAGTACAAACTGTTTGTACTGGCCATTCTTCTACTGGTAGTAACCATATACTGTATATGAAATAGTACCAAGTAGGCCAGCATCGTTTCTTGTCTGTTGGGTGTATGATGGAAACAGCTACAAATAAAAAGATTAAAAAAATAGAAAAGTAAAGAGTCACCCTTAATGTCTCTCTCTCTCTCTCTCTTTCTCCATTTAGCCATTACATGGATTAGCATTTAAATGCCACTTTTTTCTTAAATAAATAAGGCAAAAGTATCTATGTTCCCATTCGTTGGAGAAAGGTAGCTTATTAGTTTGTCAAGACATTAACAATGTGACATATTTAGCAAATGTTTGTTTGTGTTCGTGCTGTGTGGTGGTGTGGCAGTAAAATAAAGCTACACACGGACGATAAGCATGCAATTAATGAATTTACTCAATGATTTTTTTTTAATCAACAACAAAAGTGTAATAGTAACTAGCAAGAAGCTGTGTGGTCTGTTTAAATGCAGTGAGCGGTACATACCACAATCTGTTACTACTACAATATTCAAATTATGGATAAATATAGGGGTTAAAATATGCTACATGGGCTATGTTTTGGTGACTGACCAGATCTTTTCTCTAGGCATAGGCAAAGATCATCTGGGCACCAAGCATTTTAACTCTCTACTAACTTTGGATACCCCCAGTGGTTTTCTTGTAGCCACTATAAAACAAGTGTCAATTTTGCACATAATATACTGGCATATTGGCAGTGTTTTTATTGTTTTCAGCTGCTCTGATGTTTTATGTAAAGCACTTTGAATTGCCCTGTTGCTGAAATGTGCTATACAAATAAAGCTGCCTTGCCTTGCTGTAATGTTCTAAGCACCTCATGCTCCTCCCAAGGGAACACATTGTTTTTTCTTTCTTGCAGCCATTTTATTTGACCCATCAAATTCAAATAACTCATTAAATACAAATTCCATAATCTTCCATCATTGGGTCTTGGTTTATATTGTATTGCTTTAAACCAATTGTGAACAACAGACTTGACTGCACTGAGTAGTTTTGTTTTGAAAAACCTCAGACCGGAAGCTCCTGTTTCACTCTGCCGGACTTGACATTAGGCGGAAAACGGGAAGCAGAAACCGAGGTGAGAAGTGTCTATAATGCGCCCACTGCTGATGCGCCCTTCGGTCGGCGGCTTGGCGACAGCTTTCGGCTTATTTTCCTCCTCTCCAACCAAACTCGTCACACAAGCAGCAGCCGGTCCTCGTTTGCTTTACTTCAGAAAAACGATGCACTATCAAACGGAAGAGAGAGGACAGCCCCATTCGCCTGACTACCGGATTTATTTTAGTAAGTCAATCATCGCCACTGTGGGAGAAGCCCCGCGTGTCCCCTGCTTTCCATAGTGTTACGGTTCAGCAGCACCAGTGTCCCGTGTGTGAACGTAGCCTATAGAGTGTGTGACAGGTAACCAAAGGTCGACCTCCAGGTCAATGTAGCTAGAAATGTTGCATGCGCATGGTTTTCTTGCCATGTGGCACTCTTACCACAGAGGTTTAAGAGTGAAAAAGCCAGCAGCCAGCAGTGTTAGCCATAGGTGTTAGCCTCCAGTGTTCAGGGATGTAAAATAACACCGGACAGCAAGGAGGATTTTTCACTTACGGCATATCCTCATGTTGTCTTACTTCCTGTTTGGGCGGTCTCGTGGGTAGCGACACCAAAATAACGCGAGATACAATAGAGATGAACTAGTATTATCTCATCAACACAGTACAATCCATTCAAGTTAAACTCATGAAATTGTGATGCAAATGTTGAGACATTTATCCACTCACTGTTATTTACTCAACTAGCAGCACCCTATTAACCTCATAACGTATCACATTCTGTTTCCAATATGGGTCATGTTACTGTATTTTGGTCGTGACTGCAGGTGTTTTTATACAGATTTTGAGAAAGCATTAGTAACACATTAATAGTAGGCTAGTGTGAATAATGTCCAGTATAACGATAAATCAATAGTAAGGTTATTTATAATCTTATGAGCCTCTAATTTGCGGATACAAGTTGTATATGACCGTGTAAATTATGTGTAACTCACCATGAATTAAATCTTAAATCAAGGTCCACTCCTCCTTAACTCAATATCATTAATTTCAGTTTTAGCTATCCCAGTGAAAATTGAGTGAACTTTGTCTGCATAGAAAGAAGACCTTTTTCAAGGTTAAGAATATATAATGTTTTATTTTTGAACTTTTTTTGTTTGTTTTTTTCTTCTTAGAAAACTCTGACGGACAATACATTTCACCATTCCATGACATCTCCCTTAAAGCAGATACAGAACAGGTAATGCTTTAGTTTCTGTTGGATAAATACTGCAGAGAGTTTATGACTCTGTTTAACTATTGAATTGTATACACACAATATTCAAACCACTGATTTGAATTTCTTTTAACAGGACAGTGACCTGCCAGCTAAAAAGCCCAAGAAGAATGAGAGTGAGGTACTGTCAATATTCAAAACTTTTATGTCTGAAAACTGTTTGTTTACCAGCTGAAAACATTCACCCCAGCATACGCTGCACATACTGTTTTTTCTGTACTTTCAGGTGCTCTTCAACATGATAGTGGAAGTACCTCGATGGTCAAATGCTAAAATGGAAGTAAGAAGGATATAGATACTGTACCGCTTTTTAAAATTGCTTTTTTTAATTTTTAATTTTTTTTAAATATAATTAATTTGATTATTTCACTTTTACTACAACAGCTGCTACTGTTTCAGTAAAGACAGAGGTTGAAATGTTTGAGTAATAACTAGTATGTTAACTTTCATTCAGTCCATTATACATTTTTCTATAATTCTCTAAATTGACAATACCAAAGTTGTGTACATCACCAAGAATATGCTTTACTGAGAAGTGTAAACTGAGGGTCCGATTACTAGCCTTTCCTGGAGTTAGCATCACAGTAGCCTGAAGCTGAGGTTTTGAGTGTTGGTGGCATGAGAAATTACAATTAAGCATGCTTTAACACTGGCGAAAACACACACTCGCACATTAACATACCCCTTCAATCATTTCTTTTATTTCCAGATTGCAACTAAGGAACCACTGAACCCGATCAAACAAGATGTAAAGAAAGGAAAGCTCCGGTATGTTGCCAACATATTTCCCCATAAAGGTTATATTTGGAACTATGGGGCGCTCCCACAGGTGAGGAAAATGCACAATATGAATTAAGCCATTAAGATTTTTGTGAATTTCTTTGTGCACGTCCATCATCTACATGCTGTATTAATTTTGATTGTAGTCAATGACAGACAAATAACACTGCAATTGAAAAGCTTAGTGATTCATTTAGTTTTTATTATGTTTTTCATTCTTCATCATATATTTATATATTTAGTCGAATAGTTAGTTGAAATGTTTGCTAGAGGTGTTTGATTTGTACATGTTTTTGAACTGTTTCTTGGAAAAGACATGGGAGGACCCAAACCACACAGACAAAGAGACAAATTGTTGTGGTGATAATGATCCCATTGACGTTTGTGAGATCGGCACCCAGGTAAGACTGCTTTAATTCCATAGTGTTTTACTCACTTTATACAGTGCTAGTGCACTGTTCAAAACGTGCCTGTTTGGATGGGACAATTGCTTGACTTCCTGTATTGCTGCTTGCAGCTTTCTCCAAAACCATTGTAGACGTAAAGCCGGTGAACTGCAATCATTGAGTCTTGTAGGGATTTAGCAACTCCCCGCCTCCGCTGCTGTACTGTGTGTATGCGTGGGGACACACGCACAGATATATCCCATTTATAGAAAGACAGACTTGTAATTGTTTAATTGATTGATTGATTTGACTGTTTATTTGTAATTTGTTTAGGTGTGCTTTCCAGGCCAGGTGATCCAAGTGAAAGTCCTTGGCATCTTGGCCATGATCGATGAGGGAGAAATGGACTGGAAGGTCATTGCTATCAATGCTAAGGACCCAGATGCCAAAAACCTGAATAGTGGGTGTTTTTTCACAGATCAAATCAACAGTCACCATCTAAAAGCTGCCTTACACTGATCCATTCTCCATCCTGAAGATGTTTGGTTCAGGAAACCTGGCATGATCAAAAGTCAGGGAAATTAGAATTGTATCTGGAATGTGCTAAACAAGACAATAAGGTACATGTGGCTTATGTTAAGATTAATGATGTTAACATTAATTGAATCAAAAAATCCTTTAAAGAGAAGTTGCCCAAACTTCAGAGTTTGTCAGATCTGCACTTCAGTCGGAATGGGGATGAGTACCTAGGGTCTTAATGTGATGATGGCCCAAAAAGATGCTAAAATTAATAGCTGTGGAATGCAGAGAGGGGCCCATAGAAATAGCCTTCTTAGAATTTTGTGCTACGCCCCTGCTTGACCACATACTATAAATACGGTACTGATGTACCTGCACTGCCCAGTTTAGATTCAAGTGATTGAATTTGGAAAGAGATATTTTCAAATACAACACATAAACCCCGTTGGCAGCTTACAGTAACTTTAGACTGTAGTTAAACATATATACCTGTAGTTTTTAATGTCAACACGGCTTTGTTTACATTCAACAAACATTGGATGTATCCTGAAGGCCTAATAAACATTTTTTCCCCATACAGCATTTGCAATGCCTGTTTGTCAATATTTAAGGCCTTTTTTCCAATACAGCTGCAACCTTCTACTAATGTTTTAATGGGGCCTGGCTACTTTTTATGAGCCGTTTATAAATTGATTACATCTTTACTTTTACGTTTGTGTTTGTAATCTCTAACCAAAGGATGTACATATTGAACATACTCTTGTTTTTGCATGAAGATGTATTCCTTCTACCTGGTGTAAATGGACTACAGAGTCATATCTAATTCATAGCAAGACGAATAAGGTGCAAATTGGTCCTCTGTTCTTATTCTGCTGAATGCGTTTGTGTTTTTCTCAGGCATAGAGGACGTCCGCAAGAGCCGGCCTGGTCATTTAGAGGCAACTATTGACTGGTTTAGGAAATATAAGGTGCCTGATGGAAAGCCTGAGAACCAATTTGGATTCAATGGACAATTCAAAGACAAGGTACTTGAACACCAAACACAATACGTACATAAGACATGCCAGTTTGTTTGTGTTATGGGTTGGGATCTATTGTGGTCTCAGTGGCTAAAACTGAAAATGCTCAAATTGATTGCTCCCTAAGAAATCAAAGGATGTTTTTTCTTGACAATTCTCTGGTTTTTATAGGACTTTGCAGTTAAGATCATAAAGTCCACTCATGAGCACTGGAGGGCACTAGTGCAGAAGCAGACAAACAGTGGAGGGATCGAATGGTAAGTTGGTTGAGTTAAAAAAAAAAAACTGCAGTGTGTATGTGTGTGATGTACATATACAGTACAATAGGCATGAGTGTAATGAACACTATTTACTTATTTGATCAGCAAAAACATCTCCTGCTGCGAGAGCCCTTTCAAATGCAGTGCAGATGAGGCCAGAGATGTGGTGGAATCGGTGAGAACTTTCATATGTAGTTTCACAATGATGGTAGCGAACACAATAATAGCTTATAAAACTGTATAATATTGTCCTGTATAACATTTGACACCCAAGGCCCCTGCATTTGTCATCGCACACGCTGTGTCTCCAGATGGTAAGTAAATAACTAACCTGCATTCAATTCGGTTTGTTTGAGGTATTACATGTTTCAACATATTTATATGGGTTTTTAAATTTTTTCTTGCACAGTGGACAAGTGGCATTTTGTCTAAAGTCCTAAAGACAATATGGAAACCTTTTTGAAGCAGCTGCATCTTTTGAGTGCAGCAGGACTCCTCATCTGTATAAAGTGGCATCTAAGTTTATCATCGAATCATTTGTTTAAAAAAAAAAAAAACTGGTACTATGCAGTACATTGAAAATATGAGCCAGTGAAGATCTGTACAAGATGTTTTTTGGTTTCATGTTGGACACCATGTTGATTTATAATTATAATTTAGAGAGAAATCACAAAAATAATTGGTCTCCTTTCTATTAAACTGTAAATTACTGTGCAATGTACTGCAGTAGTTTTGTGTCAAATGTCCAGCCTTGTATAAGACTGAAAGTTGTGCTAAAATGGTCTAATTGTTTCTGCTTGCAACCACAATCGCAACACATTTTGTATGTAGCAACTAAATAATTTCTTTCTGTTTGGATAAATAAATAAAAAACTAAGGTGTGAACATGCCAGCATCTCTTTCGAGTTTCATCTGTAATTACACATTACAAAACTTCAACATGTGGACAGTGATGCACAAGAATTTAGATATTAACTTGGAGAAACGAATCAAATTGATTTAAATAAATATACATTTTATTAAAAAAAACACCCACATCTCAGCAATATCAGGAATGATATACACAGCTTTCAAATAAACTGCATTCATTACATTACAATACTTACAGTATTATTACCCATCCTTAATTTCCATTTTTTGTAGCATAACAAACTTCAGGAGAACAAGGGAAGCCTTAAAAAATAAAATGACGGGCAAAAAGTTGCACTTTTTTATACCCTTAGTGTCTAACTGCAAAAAAGACCAAGTGTGTATTAACTGTTAGCTTAACCTTTGAGTTGAGCACATATAGCACACTAGTTAAGCCCAGAAAGTTATTCAAGTTATGTTGACTCACTCAGAAACACTCTTAAGCATCTTCAAGTATGGCTATGCTTTTAACCCGCTATATTATCTTAGACACCTTGGCTTTCTCAACAACAACCTGCTACTGTAGCTGCGTTCTGTACAATGAAATTCAACATTTTATGTAGATTCTCTTTACAAAATTGGAAAAAAACTAGAACTTCTAATGTCTGAGCGAACAGCATACTAGAACTGTAAACATAGTGAGCATACATTTACAGACTTCCTGGATAATCTAACCATGATCATTCTGTTGACCGTAAAGAATATTTAAAGATATGAGGATTGCTGATAGAGGAGCTATGGGTCAATTTAACAGAACAAGGAGAACCTACATCAACATCAAAGAGTTAGTTGTATTCCTGTATTACAAGTTCTTAGTATGTACAAATTGACAACTTTTTTAAACACATTTACAATCTGTTTAAATAAAATGTTTTGTAATTCTTTTATTCCATATTTTTTCCTGAAAAAGAAATGAAGTGCTTTTTGAGTACGTTGAAGAGTGGGGTAAGTTGTTATTATAACATGACAGTCATTCCACTATATATCGCATTAATTAAATCAAATAGGGGGAAAAAAAATCATTATACAATTGCTTAGTGGTTATAAATAAATTTAACTATACACAGGCACAAAGATGTGCAATTACATTAATCATTGTCCTGGTCTTGCCTCAAAGCAAAAGCAAAAACATTACTTTTTACTTGGTCAACATCATACTTTCCCTTTAGTCAACTCAGTGCATATTCTGTATGTTCAAATTACTTTTAAAAGATTACCACCATCCCACTAGCTAAAATGAGTGAAAAACTGCAGGAAGGTATCTTTTTTTTTTTTTTTTTTCTCACAAAATATTTGTCTCTTTGTGAAGTAGAGTAGACAAGAATCAGATTCAGGATGCAATGGCAAGTACCTGAATAAGAAAAAGACCAGATGAATACAGGCAATGAACACAGAATTAGTTGAAAATGTCCCTGATTTTACTGTAACATCAAACAATAAAGTTCAAGTAATACTTTCTCGCAGATTGATAAGAAAGTAAGCAATGAACTCTTATGTCTTTTGTTGGCCTGGAGCTGAACATTTTGCAAATAATATACAAAGGAAGAAAGGACAATATGTTCCTATTGCCAAACTAGTTTTGAGGTATATGACAGGTTTGTACTGTACATTATTTAAAAGCCTTCTCACTGCCCAACAAGTCTCACATTGTATGTTCCTAGTAGGTTGGATAGCACCTTATGACATAAAATCAGTTGAAGCCCAAAGAAAGCAATGAAATAGCATAAGCATTCTTTACAACACAATCTATAACAGTAATTCGAAATTCAAAAAAAATGAAATTAATTTACTGTACAAATCTCACCTGTTTATCAGCAAGCCAGCTGCCCTCTGAAACAGACACTGAGCCTACCCTGTTTCATGTTCCTCAGTGTATAAAAAAGCACATTTCCTAAGCACCACAAACATACAACTACATGTAATATTCACAGTCCAGGTTTGATCAATGAACCTAAGGTAAGGAACATTAAAAACAGTTGCTGACAACAAAGTAAACCTGGAAAAAACTGAAATATCTTTGACTGTTTTGTCAAAATGTTAAAAATGCACCATAAGAATGGCTCCATTTACAGTATAAATTACATAGAAAAGTGAAATAAGCACCAACACAATGATAGTCTAAAAAAATCTTTTTGCATGAACTCAAAACAGTTTTATGGATTTGCTCAAATCCTTTATTATAAATTCATCAAATTAATTTTAGTGATGCTTAGAAATTAATTACTGCCAATTTATCAATAGAGTATAACCATTTTTTTTTAATTTATTAGCAAAAGATTCTCTTTATCAAAAAGTGCTCAAAAACACTGACTTGCCTAAAACCATTATGCTAATAATTTGATCGTGCAATGATATTTTCAGTGTCCTGTTGACATAAGTCATTCAGTGTCACTCGTAGAGTGAGTTATGGTCATAGTGTAAAGGCATTTTAATTAAAATTAATGGTAATAAGCACACACTTTAGCACCGTGAAAGTTGTCATTTACAAAGTCAGTGTTTTATGCCAAGAGTACAATTTTGTAAAAAAAAAAAAAAAATTAAAACTGTTTCCATTAAAAATAGGTCCTTGTGTATCATACTGAAAGCACCAGAGATTTTGACAGTGTGTATCTTGCAAAAGTTGGCTAAAAAATAAATACATCCTTAGGAGGGCCAACAAGTAAAGATTGATTGTTAAAGAGGTGAAAGACCTGATGTGAAAGGTGATCTGATCACAGGCTCCTTTTTCAACGCTACACTGTTGCTAACCTTAGGGACAGAAAGGAGTGTTTAGACAAGGCCATTTGTCTTTGTCGTAAATAAAGCACCTTGAATTTTCTTCTTCATGAGTGTATATCTTTTTTTTTTTTTTTACACAAACTGACTGTAAGGCCCTGTGACCTTGGTGAAGGCGTATGGAGATGTATTGACATAGGTGTTTGTTGTGCACGACAAGGACCCCTCCATTAGTGCCTGGATAAAACGCTTGTACGGAGGCTCCCCGGTGGTTTCTGATGACTCTGGATGCTCACGCTTCGCCCCCTTCTTGCCCTTGCTAGGTGTCCCCTCGCCACCATTCCTCTCTGCATCTTCCTCCTTCTCTCGAGCCTTCTCTGCCATTTTGGCTTCCCACAGTGCCAAACCATGCTTGGCCTCATTCATATTTTTGTGCTGGTAGAAGACCAAGGAGATGCGTGTTGGATGGTTGCGGTCAGGGTTTTTAACGGGGGTCGTGGCATGGAGCTCCCGTTTTGCACACTCGATAAGGACTGAGCCGTGGCTTGGTGCCACTGCCACACCACCAATGTCGGGGTCCAAGAAGTTGTGCTCATTGTCTGACCATACCTCAGGCTTTTGTGGGGTTGTGGGTGTCTGTGGTGGTCCAGGCTCCTGCTTAATACCAGGCATACCTAACATTGACTGTGTTTCAGGGTTTAAACACCTACCACTTAACTGAGTAGAAAGCATCTGTGGGCGGGGCATGGCCATCTCTGTCTTGATTTGCATATGGAAAGGATCTTCGCCTGAGGCTAAGATTTGAGGGCTCCGAGATAGGTATGGATTTGGGTATCCTCCAAACTGATTGCCTTTGCTCACGGCAGCTGTATAGTCTAGACCTCCATGAGCTGAGGGTGCTCTTGAGATGGGGTCCATAAACCGGGGGTCTGATGCTCCATTAGGACCATAAGGGGAGTAAGGTCTCATGGGGTGAACTGGCCTCATGCCGCAGGCATTGTAACCATTGACCTGTAAACCTGGCTCACCATACCTTGGCGGATAATTGACCTCATAACCTTGATGTACACCGTACTGCTGCTCTGAGTAAAGTGCAGGCCGCTGTTGTCGATACATGTCCAGGTGCTTTTGGTTTGAAGCACAGTATGCATGGTAACTGTCAAGGGGCATTCCTCCGTTACATTGATAACCTGGGTATGGACGATTTGATCCATTAATGTAAGAGTTTGGTACATGGAGTGGGGAGGGGTAAGGGCTGGCAGGTGTTGGTGGCTGAGGGGGATACATGGTGCTTGGCTTGGAAGTGCTTGGAAAAGACCCAGGGTGGTTGGGGAACCTGGGGTAGCTGGCTAAATTAGTTGAGCCAGGATAAGGAGAAAGAATGCTCTGGTGCTGTTGTTGCTGTAGTTGCTGATGATGGGCCCCTAGGGGGTGTGTTGGCTGACTTGGCTGTAGAATTGCTCCCACAGCACCTGGAATAGGTCCTAGAAAAGAAAACCCCCAAAGGATAAAGGCCTAAGCAGCAGCGAAACAATTACACAAATCTCTTTGTATGTTGACAAAACGTCCTTACAAAGAGATAAAATATTTAACCCCATTTCCAGCTAGCATTAAATCTGTTCCGAGGGATCTGATCACAAGTGGACAGCTCTAAGTACAAGCGTGAATCCATCCAGGACACATGTGTGGTCTCCGTGGTAATGCGGCTAAAAGAAATTTAGATACAGCTTTTAGTTGAGAAAAGAGTTAAAAACAAATGGCGCTGGGCATGAACAGAGGACAAGAGGAAAAGGGTGGAGACGGGAAGCCGTTTAGCATTGTTTCACATTGATCTGTAGCGGTGATCAGATCACCCAGGACAGATTTTAAAACCAGGTGGAAACTCACTATAAAATACAATTTATTAAATGTGTCAGAATAAATGTTACCCTACCTGCCATAGGAGTGCTCTGAGCGGTATTCTCATAAGTGCCAGCTTTTGACTTGGCCAGGAGGGCCTTTTCTGCCCTTTCATTGTCGAGCATGGCATTCTTGTTGGCAGCTGCCTTCTTAGCATCTAGCTTTTTTTGCCTGCAAGACTTGGCGGGCTCTGCAAGCATGCGCACTTGACGACGGAAGGCACTGAGGACTTGGATGGCGCCTGTCTTGATTTTCTCCTGCTGACCCTCCTCACTGCCAAATTCATCAGTGTTGGAAGCCTTATAAAGAGGCAGTACATGGAGCTGCTCATCCTCTGGTATCTTTGCAATATCTCGGTTATCCTCACTTGTTAATGTACACACCTGAAAAAACAGGGTGAGGTTAACACTTTTTGTTGGGGATGTCACATTAAATAAGAAATCTACTTTTGTTACTCCCATATCTGTTTTAAAGCCGCACTTCGATGGGACATAGCTCATTGTGAAGTCTTTCTATATCTATTTCATTCTCAAACAAATGCAACATTTCCCAACGTTTCCCAGTTTTTGCTTACCACAGTGCTGCCACCCTGCATGTTGTGGAGGTCTCTGTGAGCGTGGGCACAGAAGTCCAGACAGGCAGTGACCCCAGAGAAAGGACGCCCTTCCTTGAGCCCCAGGCGACAATCTGTTGCTCTGTGTTCATGTTCCACCTGTGTCCAGGAACAGCAGGAGGTACATTATCATGTAGATATTTTGAGAAAAAACCCATGCACAGTGTGCTATTTTTGGTAATGTGTGCAGGTTGCATCACTCACATGTATACATGTGACTTAAAACCATGCTAGTCTTAGATTTGATCTGAAAATCAATTATACCTTTGAGAAACTTGACATTTTTTAAAATTTGTATTAAATTAATTATTATATATAATAATATATATATATATATATATATATATTATTATATTATGTATTATAATTAATTATAATAAATTAAATAAAATATAAATAAAGTGTGTATACACACCTGGTTTCCATAAGCGTCAGGTGCCAATGTTTTATACAAGGGACCCAATAAGGTTGCTAGATTTTGAAAGTTGTGCTCCAGTTTCTCTTCCTGAAAGACAGAAAATAGCAAATAATATTTAGTACCTTAATTGGCATATTATAATAACGTTACCATGGTGCATGTATACCTCTTTCATATCATCTCCTAGTAGTCTGAATTTTCTTGGGATTTTACTCCGAGCAAACTTGCAGCCGTTGTAGTACATGCTCCAGGAGCAGCCAAAGGAGAAAGATGCTCCACAATTGTCAGGATTTAACCCTTGGCATGCACAGGTCCTCCTAAAGAGGGATTCAATTCAGTATTTATTAATATAGGTTAATTCAGTATAAGACAAAATTGATGATGAGGATCAAATTGGGAACTGGTACCCAAAGTTTCAATTGATGCAAAGAAAAAACTCAAAGGCTTTAAATATTTTAACCAAGATCCAAACATTCCTCTTCTGTGATTGGTTAAAAAAAAAAAGACTTAAGTTCTGTAGTGCTGTCACTTACTCCTCATTGATAGCACATCGTCTCTGGGTGAGGGCTCCATGCTTTGTTAGAGTTTCACGTAGCTCACTGTAGAGTTGGTCAGCCAAGCTGGGCAGGATGCCCTCCCAGACCAGGATTACTACAATGATGCAGGCGGTCTCACATTTGTGACCAGTGCGTTCCCGGACCAACACCAGTAGCTTTTCTTCCACACTGGATCGACGAATCACCTTAAAAGTGGTATAGTACAGGTATACAAATTTGTGGACATGCAGATGTTTGAGGCATACACCAGGCCAGCTGATTTGTTTGCTTCTCAAATGAAATATACAAAAATGGTTCTAACCCATTTAGCTATTGGGCACCCTTGTGTACTTTTTCCTTCCTTGCCGGTGTATATTACTTTCTCAATCCTGATGGCACGACCAATAAGACCAGACCTTCAATGCAGAATAGAGATATTAAAGTAAGTAAAATAGTAAACAGTGGTTATTTAAAACACAGTCTATGTTTACAGTCATTTTTCAAAAGGTCAAATTTGTGGTTACCTTTTTTCCATCTTCTCCCGTATACCTGCAACACTCGGTGCTGACCCCAAGTGAGTGTAGTATGGGCCTTCATCCTTCTCACTGATTTGTTCTAAATATCATAAAAGGAACGTTACATTAATATTTACACACCAACTGATCAAACATGTTTCAGAACAACAACAACTTGAGACTCACCAACACAGTGGCAGGATGCAATGTCGTATTGTGTTTTCATGGGTGTGTCCAGTAGATTCTTTATAGGGGTATCCAATAGCTTCATGGGAGAGTCCATAAAGTTTTGTAGGAGGTGTTCCTTCTTAGGGGTGGAATCAGGTGGGTTTTTTTTAGCTACAGCGGCTGGGGCAGCTGCTGATGATTCCATTCCAGATAGGTCAGTGTTGGTTGACAGGATTGTAACAGGCCCAGAAGATTCCACCTTGACTTTATTTAAAGAATTGACAACAATGGATTTCTTCTCAAACACAGGTGAAAGCTGGTACTGCCTCAGGCTTTGTTCCATGGAGGCCAAGATGTTTCCCTGCCCCTGCCTTCGCTCACACAGGGATGGTTGATACTCCTGCTTGACTTGCACTCCACCTATGCCTGCCTCTTGCATCTGTAACTGCTGCTCCTGCTGCTGCTGTGAACAAGGCAGCTCAAATCTGGGTCCGTTTTCTATTTTCACAGCTCTGAGACCATGTTTGGGGAGACTAGTGCTCTGAAGGGGATGAGGAGGGCCCTGGCGCTCCTTCCTTTGTAACAGGTGCATACGCAGGGCTGCATGGGGACCCACAGGTGCTGGAGGTAGTCGAGGTCCTCTTTGGAACTGAGTGCATGATATCTTCAGCTGCTGTTCAGCCTCATGATACATCTGTGTTGATACCTGTTGGTTTAACGCGCCTTGTGGTAAGTGAGGTTGTGAGTGTATAGAGGTCTGGGAGAAGTCTGCATGGTTGGGCTGGTGACTGTGGTTGTTAGGCCGCTGTGGCTGAAATTGCTTGAGGTTACTGCTGCCTGAGTTTGGTGGAAACTGCCTCTGAAGTTGTTGAAGCTGTTGCATCTCTGTTGTGTTATTGTAACTGAACGTTGCATGGTCACTGTGCTGGGTGTGTTGGTTGTTGGATTGAGCAGAATTGTTTCTAAGAGGCTGATTGGGTTGAAGCTGCTGCTGACTTGGCTGACTGCGAGGTCTATAATCAGGAGACTTGAGTTGCTGCCCCTCAAATTGCGGTGGGTGGGACAGTGGACGTTGAAGATGACAGTGCTCTTGTTGTTGCTGCTGTTGCTGTGATGGTAAAAAACCAGGAGACAGTATATCCTGCAGATCAGGGTCTTCAGATAAGTGCTCTGACTGCATGTGGGTGTGGTAGCGGCTGTCTGCCTGCTGATCTTGGCGCAAATTACGCTGCTCAGGCATTTTCTGGGGTAGAGGCTGCCGCATTTGAGGTGCTTTCAAATTTGATTGCCACTCAGGGGCAGTGCTGTGCTGGGCTGGAGCACAGTGTGTTTGGGCTGGGAGACAGTCCTGTTGTTGCGGCTGGAAGTTGTTAGACCCCTGGCTGCTATCTGTGAAACCTGCCTGTGTCTGGAATCTTTGCGCTGGATTTGGCTCCAACATCTGGCAGTGAACCTGGGGGTTAGCTGCCTGCTGCTCTGACTGTGGTTTAGCAGGGATGCCCCTCCACATGTCCTGCTCTTGATCCTGGGATGACGGGCCACTCGCTGGTTGCTGCTGGGAATGTGAAGAATTCTGATCTACCCAGCCTCTCTGGTGGGAAGTCGAACCCGACAAGTTGGCTTTCTGCTGAGATGTGTTCGGCATCCCGTTTTCTAACCCCTGACATGGCTGCTGGAGACTGGGCCCCATGGGTCTTGTACTGTCAGCTCCATGTGAGTTCCCAGCATTTTGTTTAAAGGTCTGGGGTTGAAGACCATACTGGTGGCCCCTATCAGTGCCATGGTGCTGATGCTGACCAGACCTGGTTTCTTCACTTTGTATCCCAGAGTTTGGAAAGGGTCCATATCCACCTGTCTCTGTTGCCTGTAAAGGAGCATTGCGCTCCAGAAAAGAGTTCTGGTTAAACTCTTGGTTGGCCTTCGCATATGTGTCCTCTGGATAGCACCGTGGCCCATTTTGATGTTGTGAGCTATTGGCAGGTGAGATCATGCTAGGCCGCTGACCTAGAGTCAGCTCCTGACCAGGGTAAGATGGCGGCCGCTGCTGCTGTTGTTGTTGCTGCTGGTGGTCTGCTTTAAAATTGTTTGAGTATCCATTCACTACATAGTTGCCAGAGTTATAATTGTTGCCTCCTTCAACACTGCCCAATGCCCCAGGCTGCTGTTGCTGTGAGTCGGGCATCTGAGCTGAATTGGGCAATCCTGAGGTTAAAGAGGGGGGTTGAGCACCTTCACTGGACAGTTTATTTGCCAGTGAACCATTAACAGCATTTAGCTGTGGCCCAGATGTTTGTGGTGTGATTAACACTTGCTCAGGATAATACTGAGACAAAGTTTTCTCTAAAAGATCACCTGGAGTGCTTTCTATGGTTGAGGGGGGTGATACAGCACCGTTTGGAATCAAAACTTGTTTATTCCTTGGTAGACAGAAAATATCTCCATTAGAATAATTACAGTTCCTCTTGTCTAACTTAATCTCTGTCCGTGGGGTATTGCATTCAAACTCTGTTGCCTTTGTCATCTCAGGAAAGCTATCCACCAAACTGGAGCTCATGTCATCATTTCTTTTGATCTCAGAATCTACTTTAAGTTTTTTTGGCTGTTGGACCAGTAAGGACTGCTCAACAAGTGCATGCTTCAACTCTCCATTCATCAATTCTCCATTCATCACATAGGATCCTTGATCAAACAGCCCATGTATTGAAGCAGGACTGTTGCTGTGCCTCTTCATGGAGTTGACAACTGCGCTGGGCTTGTAATGGTTCCAGTTTGTATCCCCAGTGATCTGCAGAGAATCTCTCTCTGAAGACTGGCCTCCATTTTGGAGTTTGTGAGAGATGTTGCGAGATGTGCCAAATTGTGCTAATATCAGACTTTCTTCCGTCTCATGTCTGGTCTGTTCTGTTTCCATCTGGCCTGTTCAGAGTCCATCCACAGGGCTGCCCTCTGTCCGTCCTGCAGGGCAGAAAGAGAGAAATATTTGGTCACATCATTATTCAAGCAGAGTTATGTGTTCAAATACTATAATATTAAAGAAAAAAACCAGATGTGTGCAGAAACTTATAATCAAATTATTATATATATATAATTAACTTCAAATTATGATCTACTGACAAACCTCTAACTTCAGCACTATTCAACTAGAGCAGATATCTTAAACAGGAGGTCCATGACCCCTAAGGGTTCACCTGTGTGGTTAATGTTAAAACATGATGTATAAATAATGATAAATAATTTATTTTCATTCATTCGGCCCAGTTTAATATGCAACTCAGTTTTATACAGTTTGTGCAGTAGGGGTTCCCTACTCGGTCTCTTAGGTCTAAATATGGCCTTAGTGAAGGGAAGGTCAGCAGTGTAATGTGTTTGCACTTGGCACTGGATGTGTGTCAGCTGGCAACACTGTCAAGAAATTAGATACACCTTGACCTCATTCCTCAATTTAACATACACAGCTTAACAAAAGTTATCCTGAAGGTACACTATGTTTTGTGGTCACAATTTCAGTGCCCAGTATCAGGAGTGCATGGCATTAAGCGTTTCCTTTTGAAGACCCTTATCTCATGTGAATAGTAAATTTAAAATTTCACAATAGGCCAAATGATTGTCACCCATACAACTGTTCTGCAGGTTAAAATAAAATGGGGTGCTGCAACCACATTGTTTTGAAACAAACCTTCTGGTTGCAAAAATGCCAATCAACATGTTTGAGTTCTGTTTTCTTCCATAATGGAACATTTCTTGGACAAACATAGGGTGGAAAGAAGAAACGCTAGCAACAGTGACAATTGATTGAAGGTCTTAGGATGCAAGAGTAATGTCCCAGATGGTAGATGGGAGGAGGAGTTGGCTGCTCATCAGCTGTTTAGTTGCCGTATTCCTCGCCCTGAACACATTGTAATGTCAAATATGCAAATACAACTCAGTTCTCAAATTTGAGGCCTTTTGTTATCAGGGCTAAACTCTTGCATAGTGAGCTTTGTGCCATGAACCTATAATGAGTACAGACTAAACTCACCCCCACAAATGTTTCCCACCCTAACTTACTCATCCTGTTTAATGTTTTTCAACTCTGATTTAAGTACATTTTATTAGTTGTTGGAGCTCCAAGGATAAATGTAAAAACCTCCAAATAAGAGTTTGGTATTAATATATGGGTGAATATTTCACATGGTAATCTAAATAGGTTTTGTCTGGTTTCAGCTGATCATTAAATGTAGTATTTTGGCCAAACTGTGAGAAAAGCAAGCTTTTGATTTGTATAACTTGTAATGTTCACTGTAGGTCTAGGAACAAAGTAATAAAAGTAATGGTAAAGCATGGAAAATAATATCTCTACATAAGGTTAAGCAGCAAATGGAGCTTATGGTTTCCTTGTCCACTTTCTCTCTGACCAAAGCATATAGATACCAGTGATTCCAGTTGAACATTGATTTGTGGCTGCCTCCTTCAATTTTTAATGCATTGCGCAGGCACAGTGCGCAGGCACAAAGCGCCGTAGTCTAATCCATCATAATTATAAGCAACTCTCCTCCAGATGCTAAAGGAATGGGCAGCTGATGAGCACCTAGAGGGGCCCAGATTCAGTGTTAAAGTAAAAGAGTGTTGAGCATTAAAGCTGGAGAGAAACCGATTGTACTGAATAGATTCATGGTTTGTGGATTCAGGGGGTGAAGGGAGTTCAAATGTCCTTATACAGGATATTACAAACCAAAGTTTGTCCTCAATGTCACTTTAAAAAAAAGAAAAGTATAATTATATGTATCTTGCATACATTTTATTTACCTGATTTTGTAAATACTGGCTTAAAAAAGAGACACACTTGTTCTTATTTTTTAGTTTCTGTTTAGCCTGTGGTAATCAATATCAAATGCAATATATGCAGCCCCCTGTTTAAACAAGCCATGCTTGTCCCTGAACATTATATTCCTACATAGGTCAAAGGCAAGAAAAGATGCATTTTCCTGACTTTAATAGGTATCTCAAGGTTTTGTCCGCCTGCACACAAGCATCCTATAGCCACAACCACCCTCTATTGAATGAACACACTCACAGAAATTTGGAAGACTTTTTACGTAGAACAGACATGTAAAGAAGCATTCTCTCGTACCTCCAATCATTTTTCACACTACATGACTTTTGTTAAAAAAATGTAGGGACAGCTTAAAATATGTTTTTGTGAATAGTTTGGCACAGCATGGTGTCTAATGTAAAATGTGTTCATCAAGGCAATTTAGATTTGTTTAAGTTAAAAAGACTTTCTGCTTTATGTTTTCTGACATTTAGGTCAGTGAAACACTCTGTATGTACTTAAAATAAGTAAATAATGTCCTTGGAGCTCTGATTGAAGCTAGGGTCAAAACTGCCGACTGCTATGGTAAAGTTCAGAGAAATATGCTATACAACCTTTGAAAACATAATTGGATCCAGCTTTAGATTCCCACAAAAGCACTCCTGTTAATGCAAACCTACTATAGGCTTACTATAGGCACCATATGATGTTGGGGCGGAGAAGAAATAGCTAAATATTTGAGGTACTATGGCATGTTTCATTTGGCATGATCATGCTCCATCATTAGGCCTGATTATCACATCTGGAAGCAGTTACTGCTGCTTATGATTCTGGCAGCCTTCACATGACATGTTTTATCCAAAGCCTGATAACCTTTTTTTTAAAAGTTTGTATATGTACAGTATTCATTTCAGCCACAACATGCATGGCCTTTTAAAGAAAAGCCATCTATTAATCATGTGCATTGTTTCACATTGTCAGTGAATGACTATAAACAAATGTCAGGTTCAGTGATGCTTTGCAATTCATGGAAAGTTCTAAAATAAAAGTGAATTAGATTTTACTGTACAGATGGGTCGTATGGTATTATATTCAGCTACACATATGAGTAATATTTTATTTCAGATTGGTCTTTCAACCAAAAACATATTTCAATTTCATAGACTTGGATACTAATATTCTGTGTGTACTTACAGAAACAGTATTTATTATCAGGTTCCTCTATTTCCTTAAGCACAATGTCCAAACCATGATTGATAAAAAAAAGTCACTCTGTTGCAATTGTGGACCACTTGACCGTCTGGACCAAGACAACCTAAACAGGAAACTGTCAGGCCAAGCTCTGCCCAAGCAAGCAAACTGGTCGACATAATGATCTAGTCTGTCAATCACCCCCCCAGGACATTAGCACCCTGCAGACCCCCAAAGTTAGCGTGCTAAATCTTCGACTAACAAGCCAAGCTGTTACAAGGGTGTCTGGAAGCGCCCACCGTTGTCACAACAGAGAAGCCAGCTGCTTGTTAGCAGGTGAAAGAGGGAAGCAGCACACCAAAAACAAAGACAGCTCTCAGGTCAATGGCTGAGGAAAAGAGCCTAAAAGAGCGAGTGAAGAGCTTGCATCCCAAATGTTAACTTAAAAAAAAAATACAAATACAAAAACCTGTCCTGCCTTGTGAGCTTGATGGAAATATATGTTCAAACATTATCCAATAGGGTTTTGTAAGGAAGCCAGAAGAATAGAGAAGTTCAGAAAACTCAAGAGCATGCAACCCTCAAAAAGACAGAACTAGCTTTTTACACACAATATCACTTGTATAGATCTAATTCAGATGAATGGTTAGAAGGATTACATAGAATTATATAGTAATGTTGGATTTGAAAATGCTCACAATATTCCCTTTAATGGCTTTAAGGGAATTGTTGACAGACTACAGATTGTCATCTAAGAACTGGGACAATGTAATTCAAATGTAAAATAGCGTAAGACAATGTAATACTTATTCCACTAAGAGCAAGGACAAATTGTGTGGGTACCTCATTAGTTATATTTAGACAGCACTGGAACCTGAAGATGAAGTGTCTTGGGCAACAAGTGGCAGAACTAATCTCCCGTTTGCTGCTGTCAGATAGAGACAGATGTAAAGTGCCACAGCGGGACACCATCACCAGCATTGTAATCAAAAGCGACACTGAGCCTCTTTACGATTATGTCAAAGTTATTAAAATTGAAATGTGTTATTTTGATAAATAAGTGTGAGAAAACCCTGTGGGAGTTGTGAAATGTGCTCGGCTCCGTTTGATGAATGGCAAATGGTCTTTGCATCCCGGTGGCATCTTTATTGAAACATTTAGATGTTCTTGTCTGTGGCAGATCTGCTGATTTTATGACGTGCTGTTTGAGTCATTTTTGGTTTCTGTGTTTCTTCTTAGCATGAAATGAAGAAGATGAAATGACAAGGTGATTATGATTGGTCATAGACTGAATTATGTGCAGAGCATTGCAGACTTTACAAGGTAATGTATCAGTCTTGATTGCAATGTTGCAAATTCACCTAGGAAAATGACTGACAATGATTAACACTGTCTCCTTGCCAACAATTTACTTAATGATTATTTCCCCCTGGGTTTGTAATTTAAGCTTAAATATTTACTAAAAATACAGCTGCACGGAGTTCTGTACAATCTATCAATGTATACAGAATAAAGCTTAATACACAAATTAGGAAATTAAAACCTTTCTTTTTGCAGTACACTCTGCACTCACTAAAGGAACATCAATTTAGGTATGTTTGGTCAGGGGAAAAAGGATCTCGAAGTAACCTAATGCTCCCACCTCTCTGAACTCTTTCACATACAAAGCACTGGAGCCCTGCAAACGTAACAATGAGGTCAGTGGGTGAATACCACTTCCCGACACCATGTAACTATTCCTTTGTTTTGTCTGGCCCTTAGTGCAATCTGAAAATCAGTAACTAAGTCAAGAGGTGAAAACTGGCGCTAAGCTGCTTTCAGTGCAGCTCCATTCCTGCGGGACACACCGGGGTTTACAAAGGATCGAACGGAGCCAAGCAGCTTGTCACAGTTGGATACACCCACACTGACAACAAAAAAATCTTTGCAAACCCAGAACAAAGCCAGGGATCCCAGCTGAGTGTGCGTGCGCCTGTTAGTGCACAAACATATAAACACACACACACACACCAATTATACAATGTAAGTCCAACTTTGACAGTGCTTGCTTTAAGACATATGCAGTTTTGTCTGCATCCTCTCGGACGTGATTCACAGGGAGTTCTATTTTTGCTCCGGAAGTAGAGTGTTAAACCGAACCAGAGGCACAGCCTTGTAGTGGCTTTGGTGTGGATGCCTGTTGAAATGCTTTGATCTATTTTAGTTTTTCTTTTTAGTAGCTAATGTCCACCAGGGAAATGAGTTTATGCTGTAACTCAACTTGCATGGCTTGAACTGCATTCCAAAAGCTTTCGTTTCCTCCAGAAGTCATTTTCTGTGTCTGTATACACTGTTGTTTGGCTTTCCTCCCTCTCCCACAGCCTCACCTCCAGTCCTCTGCCCTGTAATTACACTTACTGGTCCCTCTATACTTCTATCTGATATCATCTACTTCCCCCCTTTCAGTCTATCATCTAGCCTGTACAGCCATGAACGTGTTGAGTAAGCGCTGTTGTAGCCACTGCTCATAGTTATTGCCTCTGTAGTCTATATCCACAACGTTCCACTTTCAGGATTGCTCTGGTGCTGCAGGAAATTCAGCCAGATGCATGTCTTTTTGCCAATATCCGTCTGCTTATGTTTTACTTGTGTTGGAATTTTAAACTCTGGTGGATTGATGAGGACTATGGTGAACTGCTCCTCAGATCTCTGCATAGTAAATTGAGACAGCTAGCTAATCTGTCCAATCTGAGTTTTCTGTTGCACGACTAAAACAACTTTTGAACGTACACATGTTCCACCAAAACAAGTTCCTTCCCGAGGCTATTTTGCAGGGGCTCTGTCCAGTGCATAGCGCGGCCAATGACGGCTGTAATTGGTTTAAATAAATGCCAATAAACAATAGCAAGTTTTTCTCCCATCCTGTAATTCTATGTGGCTTAGCCAGACCCTCCTCTGCAGCGTGTGGAGGATGGTCTGGCCTCTGTAGCTATGTATATGCTGGCAATAATAGATGGTGAGTTGCTTTAGTACTTTGAAGCTTGGGGCTATGAGTGGACTCTTGGACACAGTGTGACAAGTGTTGTAAAACAATGGACACAGTTTGCACAAGAGTCATTTAAGGGCGCCAGTTAATGCACATGACAGTAGAGCCTTATTTTAACAATCAAGTGCCTTGTTTTTTATATAGCTTTGCTTTACCTAATGCTACTTTTTTGTTTCTGTTTGTCCATCAAATTGCTAAAAATATCTTCAAACTATAATATAAAAATTAAGCTATAGATCATAGGTATTGTGGATATTTAGTCCTATTTCCTGTTGCTTTGTCCCTACTGTAACAAACTTTAATTCACCAGACTTACACTGTGTTTTTGTTATTCTCAGAGAGTCGGTGAAATATGAGAGCAGCCATAGTAGATGGGATCTATTGGCGTGACTTGGCAGCCGTGTGTGACATTCACCCCTAATGACAGCTGCTGGGAAACTCGGGTCTCTGCAGGTTGAGATCTCTAAGTCAGCTAGGAAAAAGAGTCCTGCTGAATGGGACATGCAGCAGCACAGTAAATCAAAGACACACTTGCCAAGCCACAGCATTGTTTAGCAAAATAGTCCCAAGAATAAGCCATTATTTCAAGTGTACATTTCCTTTTCTTTGCTGATTTGGGACCAATCACATTTTCCTGTTTGATAGATAAGAACATGGAGCATGCAACCAGTCCAGAGATTATAAATTATTCAGAGTACTTTTGAAAAGGTAAGACCTGCATGCCTCATGAACTGAGTTATATCAAAGTCTGTGTGTGTGTGTGTGTGTGTGTGTGTGTATATATATATATATATATATATATATATATATATATATATATATATATATATATAGAAGTAGTAACAGGACGTGTGTAACTCTGCTGCCCCGCCATTCGACCCGTGCTGGACCCATTCATAATGAGCCAGCCATCACTGTGAGTACGTTCATCGCAATCCCTCTCTCTCCCTAGCTCTTTTAATCAGTTATTGTTGAAAACAAGTGAAGGAGCTTTCTCAGAGATACATTAAAAAAATATATCCTACGCTATTTATTTCAGTGTTTCAGTATTTATGTGTTGCAGCTGTATGTCCATAAAACATACAACTTCAACATAAGAAGAATGTAGCACAATATTAATGTGAAAGCAGTTATAAATAGCCTATGTGACAATAAAATATGTTTTGGTTAACATCAACAAATGATCGTGATAATTAATTGTGATCACAATATTTATCAAAATAATTGTAATTATCATTTTGGCCATACTTGTGCAGCCCTAATATCACTTGACTAGATATTATAACTGTAACTACACTAATATAACACAATGCTAATGCTATAACAACAACAACAACACTGAACAAACTGGCTTTATCAGTGGTTTAACAGTGTGAACACTTTGCTAACAACTTGTCCAATATCAAAACTCAACTATTGCATGCTATTCTTACCAACTTTGCTAGTCATTTAGACACTGTACCTACAGCATTGTACTGATAATACAAGCTGAAAACCAGTCTTGATATTTGTTTCATATGACTCAGACTTGTATTTAATGGCATACAAAAGTATCAATATTAATATAAGGCTTCCCCTATCTCACAATGTTAATGTAGTGTACTTTTCCCAGTCAGGAAAAAATGTTTTCCTACACTAAAATTAATGTAGCACAAACGCCCTATCTCGCAATGTTAACAAAAGTAAGAAACAGTTTGTGTATCTGCACTGTCATGTGGATCCAAAATTGAATGGGTTCTTCCTTGGCCCATGATACACCCTTTCAACAAGTTTAATGGAAATTGGGTCAGTAGTTTTTCCGTAATCTTGATGACAGACAAACAAACAAACACGGACAATCTGAACCAAAAACAGTAATAATAACACTTTAAAAATGGTGTAAGTACATATAACTGAAAGTGGATTGCAATGTATATTAGTGATATGTGGACCTTAACCAGACATCTTACATCTGTGTTGAGTATGTTGTTGAAATGTATGAGCCTCATTGGAGCCACCATGAAATCCAGTAAGGTCCCTTACTATGTTAGAGGAAATGAACTGACCTCTCACTTCTCACTCAACCAAACATAAAGAAAAATCATGATATGGAAATAGTTATAAAACATCTTTGTTTATGACATAATTTTTGGTAATGGATATTCAATGTCAAAATGTAGAAATACTGCAATATATGCTGATAGACTGGAGTTAGACGGTTCAGACTGCACCAGCAGAGCAGCGAGTGAAACCTCATCCTTAGCAACCCCTACCAGTGTAATTAGGTCAGATGACTGGCATTCTAATGTTTTAAATCCCCTCCGTAAATATAGAGCTGGACCTGCTGCTCCATACACCTCATGACCTCTGACAACATTTTCACAACTCTGCATTCCAGCTGGCTACTTAAACAACAAAGTTGTAGGCTCAAAAAACAATTCAGAATCTCCTTAAGATCATTATTAAATCCAATACTCAATTGCTACTATGGTCGTTCGGGGTCTTGGCACTTAATCATGCATCCTACACCTTTAAGCTAAGTTTTATGGGTCTGGTTTCTGATTGCATATCAATGAACAGCCTGCAACATCTCAGCAACAAGAGGACTCTTCATGTACACAAATTTGCCTGATTTCAGGCAGTGTTTAATTATTCCTTTAGATATCCGTGTAGACATTTTGAATAATGACAATTCATGACATATGGCAAGCACACGAACTGAGTGTGGTGACTGACAGTAGGGGAGGGGGACGGGGGGGAGTAAAGGGGTGGACTGGAAAGTCTGAAAGGTCAGAACACACCAAGTCATAAAGCACAAAGTGAAGTGCAAGTAGTATGTGTTGTTCCTGACTGCTGTTACTAATAGGAAAGAAGTTAATTCATGTTCTGCATCTCACGGAGTCTCAGTCAGGCACCTCACACTTGGGATTTAGGTCACACGTCACGCTCATACAGTGCTTACAATGCACCTCACATGGTTGTTCGTGCTGTCAATACATCAGTCTTAACATTTGACACTCTCCAAACAAAAGACCCCTGTGTCTGAGCCGGGCAAGTTGTTTCTACTCTTTATGCTAAGCTAACGGACGGCTGGTTATAGCTTCATATTTACCGGACGGTATCGATCTTCTCATCTAACTCAACAACTAATCGAATTGCCAGAATGTATAACTATTCCTTTAAGACTGCAAGATAACCTGAAACCTTAAAGTGTAGCATTGTTTTAGTTCATGGTTGTGCACCAACTTTGACTGATATAAGGCTTTCCCCAAAGGTTGATACATCTGTCTCAGGTTTGGGGAATAGACAGCTTCTGTTTTAAATTAAGATGTGTCGATCTTCTGTATTGGTCACTGGAGGGATGCAGACACGTGAAAGTTATGCAGGAATGCAAAAAGCTTGAGGTTCTGATGTGGCTCATGCTGCTTTCATTAATAACAAAGGCCGCTGCATGAGGAGGGAAGCTGACTTGGCAATGTACAACCTCAGGTCTAGTTTTTCTGTCAGGTAGAGCAGTGCTGTTTCCTGTTGATGCTCACTGTGGCCTAATCACTACATTGTGACGTAAATACGGCTGCATCACATGACAGCCTAGAGCAACGGATCTATTTTTATTTCCTCTTCTATGCTTCCCTCTCCCTTCATAGCTGACCAAAAACAGTGCAGCTCTGCAGGTGCAATCAGAAATTAAATGCAGATGAACAAATAACCCACTCTTTCAATTATTATATTACACATATGAAAATCTTCTTACATTTCAGTGGGTTGCAATGTAGCAGTTACATTTACATTATCTAGTCCATCTTTTCCAAAGTGTTTGATTTTTAGTGAAGTATGCATGTTGGAAAATGCAAGAGCATGCTATTCAGTATCTTCTATGAATCTGGAGACAAGATTAAGAGATTACAGCTGAAGAACTGAGGACAGACACTTCTGTTTGTAATTTCTAGAGAGCCTCCTCCCCCTCCTTAAGAAGGGATCTGTACAAACTACATTGTTCTTTATGTCTAATGCAAGACAGATGTAGCCGACTTGTGGAGAGTCCCACTGCAGTTTCTGTGCTTCCACAGCTTTTTGTCTCATTGCCTTCTCTTACTGTATTGTGACATATTTTATCTCACTACAGCATTATTTGATTAAGTTAATTGCTTAGTATTATGTCATTCTTTTTTAAAATTATTTATACAACAGTAAAGGACCCAAGAAAGTAGAAATTTAAGTATCAGTTCAAATGTTTTTAGAATACGGATAAAATATGTTACTTGTTGTTGAAATTATATGTATAATCATTTTCTATTGTTATAAATTATACACCGGTTCTGGAAATCTAAAGCCTCAATTCTAGAGTACAATTTGTATTGTTATTTGAGCCTACACACAATCTTAAAAGAAATATAGATACGTTTTCAGATGTATCTTTCGGCTAAGGGCAGCCAAATCTACATAAAAGTATCGAGAATACTTAGTTTTGATTATGAGAAGATAAATTGGAGATTGCTGATTCATGGATAGAGTGCTGGACCCGAGAGTCTCAGTGTGGGCTGTGCACCTTTTTTCTGTAAAGACTATACATCAATTACTCATCCTGGACAGAGTTTAGCTGAAAACAACCTACAATGATGCAGCTGGAGAGTAAAACTGAAAAACAAAACTGGAATAATGCATTGTGTGCATCAGGACAATAATAAGCAGTTCCTATTTGGTTAACTGGTCCAGCTCCCTCAAGGTAAAAAGATAAACTGACAGAGGGGAAAGATTAACTGGCACCATAATAATAAACTAAAAAATATTGCTCGTAGCCATAATTAAGATTAATTTCAACACTAATCCAAGATTGTTTGATAGTGTTGTACAGGGTTCAGTGGGCTTAGGAAGCAGTGGACAAGACACATATAATATATTTACTGGTAAAGACTCACAAGGTCTGAGGAATATAGAAGTCAGTGATTTGTGGAAACCTATTAGGGACCCGAGGACATGACCAGTTTTGTCGAGTATACTTTTCAGGGGCGAGGCTGCACTGGTTGAACTGCTGACAGACTTCACACAGTTCATGTTGTGGATACAAAGTCCTTACGCTAAGGGACAAATACTTCAGAATCTTTTTTTTTTTTAATAGATAAGGCAAATAGATAAGGCAGTTCAATTTTTATTTAAACAAATAAGCAAAAGTGCAAAACATTGGTCTAGATGACAATATACAAAAAAGTACACTACACATACTGAAGAAGGCACAGTGCACTTTTCCCACAATCCTTTCTTGCGATCAAATGTTTCCACACTAAAACAAGGAGAGGAAATACAGGAAGGAGGGAGGGACAACAAAAACACAACTGCAGGAACAATTTCAGCAGCTCACAAACAAGACACACAGAAACTGACACAAACAAGAGGCTTGGCAGTTCAAGTTGTTGAAACAAATTTATACACAGATTTTACGTTGTAAATATGATTGAATTTGAGGATATTGCAATGCTATAATGTTTGTAGTGTTTAATTTCTGAGCAATACCAGATTAGTCAGTGAATATGAAGGAGGTTTGAGCCTCAGGTTAATAATAAAAGGTGACAGAAATGTTTTTGAGGATGACATTGGTATGAATAACTCAACAGCCTTTGGCGTAACCCTGCCTCTGTGGGTTTCTGATACAACTTGTTTAGCAGGTATTCTGGGGAAAATGCACTCACATGCAAAACATCATGCTGGTATATGCAACTCTTTCTACTTAAATAAGTCTGAACTGTTCAGAAATGTACAAATGTTCTTTTAAAAATCCTACTTAAGGTTGCTTGGTAATAACATTTAAATTATAGTACTTTTAAATTATAAAACAAAAATGTTATAATTTGGTTAATACTGAAACTGGTCCAAACTGCTGATTACAGGCCACAGTATCATAGATCAAATCTAAAAACCATCAGCCTTCCCTCCAAAACCATGTCTGTGAAAACAGTATCACTGCTTAGAGCCATTCACACGCATGCTGTGCAAGTGTAGACAGTGTGACAGAAGAGGTAAATCCTGATAGTACACAGCAGTTAAACGTTAGCCCAGATATGACTTTATAAACCTGTTAGTCCTAGTTGTTCTTGCACAATCTGAAAAGTAAGCCTACCTAAGTAGTTAACACACAGAGTCTAAACCTTCTTTTTGTTCCTTCAAGCTGCATCACATGAAGACTCTAATTAAGAAATGGGCTTCTGAGCATACAACCCCACTAACCTACCCACCCCCACCACCCCCCACCCCTCACAATGCTGCTCCTTCCAACCAGCTTTTTCTATTTTGCCCCTCTAACCCTTTGTACGCAGCGGTCAATATATCTGACTAACTTGATGAACTGTGCACAGAGCAAAGTTAATTTCTCTCAGAGTGCATGGTAGCCATGGTTACCATCTTATGAGCGCTCCAAAGCCCATCTGGTCCAAACATTACCCCGGCACGGCTGACTGCAGAATAGGCTGCTTTGCCGCGGTGTGCACATGTGCTTTATGCATTGATCCTGCCAGTAAATCAATAGGGCCACATAGTCAAGTTTACATTTGCACTTGTGTAGAGCAACACCTTTACAATTGCATTTTAGAATTGTTTTCGAGCTTTAAAACCTGAAACATTTCCATCTCACATTTCTTACTGAATTAAGGTTGCACTATTCAAAATCTAAGAAACTCCACTCTGTCTCATCTTGAGCTACGGCATTTATTTTAGAGCCTTGACAAGAAAGCTGTTGTAGTGTGCTCTTCGTTGATATGGTAAGACAACTAATACTTTATATTGACCTTTACTCCTCATTCATTCTCCCATCTGCTACAATATTTTAAAAATTGTAATTTCCCCACTGGGGATCAATAAACAGTATAAATAAAAATAAAAAATCATAAATTAATATGCCATGACTCCTACACAAAGCCAAGTGATGAACAAACTCTGATTCCCATGTTTCTTCACTTAACCCTCGAGCCTGTGAGTCTTGGCATGTGATTAGTTCACAAGGCACATTTATTTAGCAGATATTTTCTTTCTGTTTGCATGATCCAAATCCAAACCAGCTTCCAAATAAACAGGAAGTGGAGGTGAACAGTACACAGAGCAAATGGAAACATTATTGTAAGAGGGTAATTAAAACATGGCACACAACATGGCAGTGGAGGAATTCTAAGTGGACTCAATACCACGGCTGAAGTCAGATTTATGGAAGACTGAGCTTCAGATAATGGTTTATTGTGAACAAAAAGCAAAGCAAGTTTGGCAATCTCTACTTTCTTTCTTCTTCTATTCATCAAACGTGAAGCCAAATATATATTGTAGTGTTGCCCATAGTAACTTGAATATATTTGCTCTATCATTTCTGTCATATGGAAAGCAAATGTAGTTATATTCTTTCCCTCATTGGTTTCTGAGCAGCCGGACCTAAACCACTGTTGCTAAGCTCCCTCTTTCCCTCCACTGAGGGTGAGGCACGTGACTCTCATTGAATAGAAATCACAAATCCCCCTGAGAGAGGGACATTTTCTGTGATTCAGGGCTTCAGTGTAAGAATGTATAAAGTTTTCACTGCATTTCTAAAAACTTTAGATTTTAAACAATAATTAATGAGTTCTTAAACATGGTCTGTGTACTGTTTTACGGTCAAATTATGAGGAAACGTATTTTAGAGAAATCCCCATGAGCTAAAATGTTCAGATTTCCAAATGTTCTGAACCCTCCAATTTCAACAGTTTTTTCTACTCTCAGCTAAGTGTTACGCAATTCCAAGCCGGTCTTCAATGATTGGTCATCTGCTCCAGCCAAGCAGGACTGGAGTGTTTTTTATTTTGGCGGCCAATGTTCGTCATTTCTCTGCAATTTTGAGTCGCATTACTGCTGAAACACGTCCGATTGGGTAGTATTTGATTCAGAAGCCTTAACCTTCAATTTTTTGACAATACACTCTAACATTAGACTACTGCTAACTATTAAGTAGCTGCATGCTAACGCCAGATAGTTGTAATCATGGTGGCCAATGTTGGTAATTTCCCCCAATTTTGAGTCACATTACTGCTTGGACATGTCCGGTTGTGTAGTATTTGGTTTTAAAGCCTTTATTTGTGATTTTTTTATGGTACAAAGTCCTGCTATATACTCCGTTGAAGTAGCTCCAGCTGTAACTATTGAAACAAAGTAATCAATCTTGTTCTGCCATGAAGTTTAGTGTTTTACTGCACAGAAACTTTATTTGTACTTACCACATCTGTAAGACTCTTATTTTGGTAGGGAGTTTTTAACCATTCAGACCCGTAGCTAAAAAAAAGTTTTTTTGGGGCATTTTTAGACCTTTCTTTTTGACAGGACAGCTTGGATACGAAAGGGGAGAGAGAGGGGGAATGACATGCAGCAAAGGGCCACAGGTCAGAGCCAAACCCACGGCTGCTGCATTGAGGACTAAGCCTCTGTATACGGGCGAGTGCTCTACTAGGTAAGGTACCCTAAAATCAGTCTTAAAAACTTTCCCAATATATATACATATACATGGAAGCAAACTTGTCTGATTGTCATTGAGTACTATATGGCTCGGAAAGACACCAGCTGCTGCACTCGTACATTCCACTGAGGAAACCTAATATTAAGCGTGAGCCACTCAAAGCACTCAGAAGTAGTTAGTGATGTCATTCAGAGCCTTTGGTAGGGTTACGCTTTTAAATGACATTCATGGCCAGCTGTCTGTCTTTGCGCTCCTTGTGCAGACAACGGGGGGCCATGGGGCCTAACCTTTTCATTGACAGATCTAAGCAGCAAAACCGTCCATATCTGACAGCCATTTTAGAAGAGGGATAACAGCCATCCAAAGCGGTGTTTAGATCATTGTGGATCCCATTGATCATGCACTATCATGACAGAGCTTTGTTGATCTTGTCACAGGGGCATTAGCTTTGGAAATGCCTTTTCATATATTGTTCCAATTAAGCCAATTTGAACAGAAAATGCATTCTGACAAGCTATTAATAAAAAGAGTCTCCTTTTTTGGTCCTTTTTTTGCAATGAACTTTTCAGAGTTAGACCTGTTACGAAGCCTCCTCCTGGTCAAAGATTTGATTTAACTGGAACGGACTGACCTCTTTACGTTTTGACATCATAGTCTTATTAAGGGTAAGGATCCTAACATGACTTTTCAAGACCTGTAAGGCATATTGACAGCTTGTGTGCAATGTCCACACATTGTTACGCCTATGTTTGAAAAGCGACCTCTTGGCTAGTAAGGAGGCATCTTTTATTCTCCAAACCTTTTACCCTTTTAATAGTTTTAGCTTTAGCTAAACTTAATTCATATAAACAAAAGATGATTTTATTTCAAAATTCAGTTAAACCAGTTCTCCAGTTAAATCAGTTCTCAAATAATAAATAATTTCTATACATTTATATAACGTGGAAAAGCACTACTGTGGACTCAAATGAGTATTTACCAGTGTCTTTACAGATGTAATCATTTTTTTTATATAAAAAATGTTTTCATGACCCAACGCAGCAACCATAAAGACAGTTTGTAAAATCATCTGGCTCCACAGAAAAGTTTACAGCCAGTTTAATCTCCTGACCTGGCACTATTAAGGCCTACACTCCTGTACCGGAGCTATGTCCTGTCAGAGCAGCATCACCATAAGAAAAGGCCTGCTCTCAGTCTCGCAAGCTTCTCTAGCAAAGACGCTGTTGACTGTCTGTAGCTCTTAATTTCCTTTTTTTGTATTCTTAACTTCCTGTAGTGGAATCGGCGAAAGCAGCATTCAAGAAAAATGTCCAAGCGTAGGAGAGGTGGTCCGGCGAGAGGCGGGAAGGGATGCTATTCGCTTTGGGGAGGTTACGTAACATCTCGCTTGCCTCTCTCTGAATGCCAGGATAGTGTTTGTAAACAGAGCGGCCATGTGCGTATGCTCACGTGGAGGAAGCTTTTGAGTCACCGCCCTCGCTGTCTCACCCCTGAGGTAAACTCTGACATCGATACATGCTCACAGGGCCAGCAACACTCCCTCCGGACCATTGCCACTCCAAGAGCCTTATCACTCTCACTCCATAATTACACCTCAGCGTAACAACGCACAACCTCGTGGAAAAGAAGACCGTGAGTCATATTTGGGATTCATAATGTATCTGGTGTGGCAATTACTATTTTGTATCTCAGACTCATAAAAACATTATTACTATGACACAATTCCAGTGATGACCAATAAACCACTCGCAGGCCATAATCACATCACGTCTCTTTAACAATGTAGGACATTCATGGGACGGAAGGCCTAGATTCTTGTTAGGTTGGATCTGGAGTGGACAGTTATTGTTAACTTTATGATTTGGTTTAAGTTAATTATTTTTATTTACTTTCAGAGAAGATAAACACAATCCCACAGTGTTTTGCAGTTAGTCCAAAAGAATAACTCAGTAGTAGAGCATGGGGTAAAACATTCAGTAAATGGTAAACCAACACAAATATCATGCTATATAAAGTAAACAGGGATGTCTGAGCTTATCCTGCAAGCCCAGCATTGCGTTTATCTACAAAAATATTCGCACAGCACTATTGGTGTTAAAATATGTGTAGATAAGCCACTACATTATGGCACACAGATTCTATTGCAGAAACACTTGATTGTGGTTTGCTGCTTCTTTCTTGCTCTCAATCAAAAAACAACCCCCAATAGCAGACAAGAGAGAAATCAATATTGCAGAAATCAATACAACACTCAGTATCTCGCCATTTTGTCTCAGGAAAGCAGTCCAAGCTATGACCAGCAAGCAGGTAGTTTAATATAAAATGTCTAACCTGCCACTGGGCCTGCTTTTCTGTGTCATTTGTGCAACAACCCCTGGGTGGAAATACGATGCGTGGGCTGGACAGAGCAGGGTCAGAGGTGAGGGCTTGGGTAAGGGCTTGGGTATTGTAAGTGGGCAGCATTGTTGTTGAACGCTATGGCAACTGGACATTCTTCCCAAAGGTGATATTGTCTTTGCCCTGGGAGTGACATGAAGGGGACTTAGGGCCATGACGAAAGAGCAACCCAACCGCACGGCTTTATCTGTAGGTGTGGATAGATGAGAGAAGCTATGTGCATGTGATTGATCTATCTGGCCCTTCCCCCACTCAGCCCCATACAGGCTCAGTAATGCTCTGGTGCCTTTTCAACTGCTGATGTAACAGCAGCCATGCAGAGGCTCATGAAAACACCTTCAGTGATATTGTGGGCTTTTATTTCTTAATTTTATAATGTGGCTTTATCATGTAGGTCAGGATTAGCATTTGTAAATCCTGTGTACAGTGCAACTGAACACAAAGGGGAGCACAAATTGTACAACCTCACCGTGACAACCATTGATAATGTGCTTTTTGTAGCAAGTGAGTAACTGGGTTAGATGCAATCCATCCAAACTATGCAGTTTGGGATGTGATATTTAATGTGCTTAGGAAATAGTTAAATAAGTCAATAAATCAAAAATAGACCAAAAGATACATAACTGCCTAGTTGTTGGCTAGTTTTAGCTTTTCATTGTTTTCTCCCTCTGGTTATATAATGAAAACAGAAAAATTCAAATGGTATGACTTAATCTGGTCTTTCACATTATCCACAATGTCTTCACATCATGAATTGGGCAAAGTCACACACACAAACACGCACGCATAAGCGTGGATTACCTGATCTCATAGTCACAACATATTTTATGAGTACTACTATGGGAGAACACCCCTGCTTCAGCACTTGTGTTGACACTACACAGTCAATGACCATGCTTGCCATATCAAAACACAGCCATGCCATTGCGTCAGAGGGGTACACTACTATTGATGGCTCCAAAGTTTCCTGACAGCAAGGTAGAACTTTAGGTGGGATTCTCTTCCGCAGGGGATCATTTTCAGTAGAGAGTAAGAGAGTCCAACTGTAGTGTGGGGACTGCATACTCAACCACAGAAATGCAGTATGTAAACGCAAACATTTTAATCAAATGCTTAATTCAGAAGGGGGAATTATAGCATAATGTTTCCCATCATTAGCTGTTCACATGAAAGCTTGACTTTATTTGGACTTCACTGCCTCTTGCCCTTCTCTATAGCCGCTTTTATCAATGTATTTCACAAAATATCTCTGTTAATGTCTTTACTTGAAGCTTTAAGTTCAGGAAACTGAAAAATGTAGTGATCTGAATTCCTGCATTGCTTCTGCAAACAGCTTATTAAGTTACAATGCCTGATTTGAGGTCAGTCTTTACTCTCCACCTAGCAGGCATGCCTTTACTTTGCTTTTTACCTGAGGCCATACTGTGGTCACATTACGACTGTAGTCAGTAGAATACACAGGCCAATACACATACCAGAAGGAGATAATCTAATGGGCCATTCAGATGTTAATGGCGCTTAGTGAATTTAGGAAAGAAAACAACTAACAACCAATTAGCTAGTTGATAATTGGGATAAGACCTGATGTACTAATACACTTCTGAATTTACATGTTATCATGTATTTAACTAGTGTATTTCTAAAAAAAAATTTAAAAAAATGCATTGCATTTAAAACTACTAATAACACTACTATTAACCCACACTTTCAGGGTACCTCACTGTTATCACTCCATTATTGTAGTTTAAATAAATTTGGACAAATAGCAGATCACCATGCTGAAGTTATACACAAGTTCCTTTTTTAAATGATTATAGCTCACACACAGCCACACATAGAAAAACATAGACACACATTCCTCTTTGTATTGTCAATTATCTATCTGTCAATAGCTCTGTTTCCAAAAGAACAGAAGAGTTAGATTGTTGTGACCTTTAACTGCTTGTGCATAAAAATATACAGTCCTGACAACTCTTGGGTTGGGTTCAGTTTCTTAAAGATGTTTAATCAACTTTTTTGAGAAATAGGTTGTTTGTGTCAGCTCTCTGGCAACACTCCCTTGTTTAGTCTCTATTTAAAAACGAAAAGAAAAACCTGCTCCAGAATTACCATTTTTGTTCCCCCAGTTAATGGTGCGGTAGGATTGAGTTTCATTTCCTTCAGAGCTTTCTGACCTTGTCTGCCTTCACTACACTCAGCCACCACATTTCTCTTCTCTTTTGCTTCTCCTTGGGATTTGCCTTTGTGTCTGCTTGTCCTTCAGTGTTTAAAGCAATGAAAGCTGATTAATAGAGATTCACAAAGCCAAAAGCTATTCCAGCTCTACTGCTGTGCACACACTTAGTGCTGGATAAGTCCAGGTTGGACTTTTACTCTCCTTCATACAGTTTCCTTACTGAACAGCACAAACAAACACACACACAGCCATTGATATTAACATGAGAAGCTACAGGGGTAACACTGCCTGCACCTAAACATATGTAATGAAACATTTGTAATAGCTAATAATTACATATAAATGTGAAAAATTGTGATTCCCCTCTTAAAACTAATACACAAAAACACATATATAACACACCTTTAAAAACATGCTAAATAAAAAGCAAGGCTGAAATGTTGAAGAAAGAAAGAGAGCATTATAGAAGCATTTAAATTATGCTTGAAGAAAAACTCCTGAACAAGCAGTCTAAGTACTCCATTTTCTATGATGCATTCAAAGGCAGCAAGAATGTGGAGTGAACACAGAACACAGGAAAACACAGAAGGTGTCTTTTCAGCTTCAGCTGGCCAAAAAAAGAAAGAAAAACGTCAGCCATGTTGGAGTAGCTTTATCTAATATCCCCTCCTTATTATGTTGGCTCTTGCTTTTACGGTGGGGGACAATTGCTATACCTCGCCTAATACAAAAAAACACCAAAAATACATCCAGTGTTAAAGGGTAAAAGGGTAAGCAGGGTATAAACACACTAAGCAGTTTCTCACCTCCTTTTTTTGTCCCTCCACTTTGTAGAAATTCCAACAAACCGTCTGGATCTCCTCTTTAACAAATCCTAAAGGGCAGCCATCTTGCCTCCTTCTGTTCTTCTATGAAACAGACTATCCTCCACATCAATATTCATGGAAACCAGTCTGACGTCGGCTCTCATCATCAGGAGAAGCCCGGGTGTCGCTGTTTTGCCGGCCCGAGAAGCACATTTATATGTGGCTCCGGTTTAAGGCAGCAGAGGCACACAGTAGACTAAATGTTGTTACAGGTCAGGGAGGAAAGAGCCTTGTTTTGCCGGCAAACTCAAATAATTACAAAATCACTTTCCTGCTGAGTCCTTCCTACACAAAGAGACAGGTTTTCTTTCCCTCCCCTACTCCCTCCTCTTTTTTTTCTTCCCTCAGCCGCACACAATAGTGAACTATGATGGCTGCCCTGAAGCACTGGAGTGGATTCAGTGAGCAGGACAGGACTCCACCCCCAGTGCACTTTATGTTGAATATTGCACTGGCCTCAACTGTCTGACTGTGGCAGATGCCTCCACCCCCTTCCTTTCCTCAGACAGGAAGCCAAGTGACTCAGGGTTTTTCCCTCCCTTTTCACGATGTCTTCGATCTGGACTTCCTTCTTTCATTTTCTTTCTTTCTCTGTCATTGGTTACAGAAGTTCCCCTGTTGCGTAATAGCCCTTGTTTTGAGAGCATTACAGCAACAACCAGAGGTAGCCTGTTTGCAGTCCAACCAATTGAGCAATGCACTCATTTCTAACGGCTGTGTCTTATTTTGGTACATCTCAGCCGACTGGCTGGCTGGCTCATTTTTAGAGTGTACTCTCCAGCCTGGATACAAGCTGCATACTTTGCTTCATGTGTCTGCCAAGACCCACCTCCTGTTGACACTGGCCACGTGGGCTTGAAAGAGATAGAGCGAGCAGTGTGAGAGAAAGGGGCTTTTAAAAGAGTGACTTAAAAGAAAAATTCTGTCCTGGAAGGTTGTTGGAATAGCACAAGTAAAAATGTGTTATAAAAGGGATGGTACTAGCTGTGGTTGTTGCTGCGAGTTTCTGTGTTACATCCTTAGAGGGCATTCACCCATCCTGCATCAGCCGTCAGGTGGTGCGGCAGAAACGCAGGTCTTTTCCTTCATTTTAATTGGTTTGGTTTGCAAGAATATTTTTTATATCTTAGATTTTAAGTCATAAACATAATCTTACAAACAGTTCCACTGATGTCAGCAATACAATTTAGGGAATGTAAGTTTTAGACGAAAAGAAAGTATGTTCGTCTTCTATAGCAGTAGTTGTTGAAGACAATGGTGTCATTTCTTAACATATTGTCACAGCTGTAACCACTACGCTCAATAGTCAACGCACCCCCATTCACTTTACTATTTAATTCCTCTTTTACTTTACTAACAGGTGGGTGTAGTCTGAAAAGAATCTCCCTTTAGCTGCAGTTCAGGCTTAAAGGGACATCCCACCTCTTTCCCAGCAGCCCCTGCCTAGCCGCAGTGACATTTGTTGACTCAATAGGTTTAGGCTCAGAGCAGAAAAGGAGATTTTTTTACAGAGAATGGGGGAGGGGAAGAGGCAAAGAGAGGAAGGAGGAGTCACTAGCTGCAAATCAGACCCTATTAAGACAAAATAGTGCCTTTTACATCAGGTCTGTCTTCTTACACATACATAACTCACTCAGGTGGATGTTGAACTGCACAATTGTAAATGTCTTTAAACCACATTATTACAAGTCATTTTTGTTAAGTCCAATTGAGTCATTCTAGCTACAGGGAAAGGTCCTCATTGGTATCCTCTTTTAATATGATCACAAATGAGGATATATAGATTGGTTTTGTTTTTTAAATTAAGCTTTAAGATGTTTATTGTAAAAACAACCCTCATATAAACATCAGAAAGACACTCCTAATATATTGAGTGTGCAAGCAAAACAGTATAAAGCATTTATTTAGCATCTTACTGTTGTGTCAGGCAAAACATATTATTAAAGTATTATATTAGAAACAACTCTATTTCTGACTGCTGACAGTGGCGTGTTAAAATATTACAAGTTATCGTTTTTCCCACATTTAGTTTCTGCAGTCTGACTTCAGTTCAACACCTCACCATGGCATCGCCAATTCCCATTGTCTCCAAAATGGTCAGAGTTTGCGTGGAGGACCGCACATTCTCCAGTCAAGTTTTTTTTTTTTATAAATAACAACCTTTGCGTGGGAAGTGGCGTATGCTCAGCCCCGTTTTGTGTGTATGCCACATTTAAATGAGACCCCAGATGAGTTGTGAAGATTGTAGAAGTGGAAGAATCAAAAGCCCGAATTTCCCTTACTCATCAATTGCCATCAAAAGCTCCCTTGAGAGAAGCAGTAAACCTACCAGTGCAGCAATGAAGTGTCCCAGTGATCAAGAGTGCAGGGCTGTCAGTGGTTGTTTGGACTGGTCAGCTTCATTCCCTCTCCCTGGCCCTTCCCCCCTAGGCTGCTACTGTAAACAAGAAAGTGAACTTTGTCAACTTTTCTGGTTAGACATAATTTTAAAAATATACACAAGTTCTTCTAACTGTTGTCCATATATGGATATTCTCAAGCAATGAACTTGTACATTTTGTTCAAAATGTATTCATGTGTTACTACATAAATTCACAGGGCTTTATTTGCAGCCACTGCACTCCAAAAGTGCAGTTAGTGATTTATTATTGCTTATTTTGCACAAAACTTAAAACGGCCACATTGACTTTGGGTGTGTGTATTGCCAGCGGTCAGCCAGGAGAGCTCTTTGCCAGGCTGCTTCCCCTGACAGCTACTGTAACTCGTAAATTCAGAGATTATCTTGTCATTCCTCTCACCTTGTCACATTTCAAAGGACTGGAGGCGTGTGCCGTCACCTCATCTGTAAACACAGAGCTGTGGCCTCTTGCTGACCCAGGGTCATCAGAATTCAGGCACACTTGCCACTTGACTGATTTCACACCTATGGATGACAATGAGCATTAGAGACTGTTTTTCTTGTGGGCCCAGTGTTCTTGTTGATTTATGTCAAACAAAACAAAGACAGGAACTGGCTCCTCAGGTCAAAGATCTGGGCCTCAGGTCTCTCTAAGATTTGTGTGTCACTATAAGCCATGTGGTAGCATAGTCTTCCTCCCTGAACAGGCAATGTTGGCTCATGGAAAAAGTGTGGTAAAGCATGAGTTCACATTATCAAGCTGCGTGGTAAAACAGCAGAGTGAAATGAGTCATGCTTTTCAACGTTTTACTTGCCATGTGAAAAAATGTAACTGACATCGTGAAAAAGAACAATGATATAATGGGTCAATTTGACCTGAGGACAACATGAGGGTTATGAAAGGTAAGGTTATTTGTGACTTTAACATTTTTATAATACTTAAGCACAATACTATAATATGTATTTAAGGAACACCTCCATTTTCATCTCAAATTTAAATGGAGACAGTTTATTTTCACACTAACATTTGCATTTTCAAATGTATCTCTTAATTTTCATTTTTGGTTTTCCATCCACACCATACCTATGCTTTAAACCACCCTAAATAGATCTTTTCCAAAACTAATTATTTAATTTTTTACTATGGACAAGGAAACATGTGATCTGACTCAAGTGGCTTCCACATGTGCAAATGAAGAGACATTAAATAAATAAAATAAAAAAATAAAAACCTTAACGTTCCTGTGTGGGTTGAAAACAATCTGTATGTTTTTGAATGTACCCACATTACTGTGGACATGACTTCACTTTGCTGCCTGGAAAAGTCTTTATATTTGGTGAGAATCATTTGGTCCTAAATAAGGTGGAGACTCTTATAACCAGAGGCTGATTTGGAATTAAAGCATTGATTTACAGCTTTCTTTACACCAGCCTAAAGGTGGGAGAAAAGGGTGACATATGAGGTGCCACAAAGCTACTGGGGCTCGTCGAAAAGCTGAGAAAACCAGCACTTGTCACAAGAACCAGTGGTATTATCACACATCTCACCCGGGGCAATCTAAACATACAAAGTCTTTATGTAGGGTAATAACTAGGTCTAGGTATTCTCTGCCTGGGCTAATACACAGCAGATGACCACAGGATTCCAACAACCCCCCCCACAACAATATGTCACCCAGTGCTGCCCCTCCTCCTGTAGTTATCTTAAAAGACAAGAGAGAGTCGTTAGTGTGGGTCTCACATTGCCTAATTGTTTAAGCCGCAGCAGGGGGTCTGGGGCAGGGTGGTGAGGGATAGGAGGAGGTTTGAAGAGAGGGAGAGTAACTGGAAAATGCTTATTTGATATTACTTAGCTCCAAAAGGCACCGCATTTGAAAATGTTTGTGCTGTTTCACACTACTTCACATTTCCTGCACAAATTTGTAATTGCAAGACTTTTGTCCTGCTTCACAATGCCTCTCTGTCTGCAGTGTGTGCGCCATCTAACGATTCACAGAGTTCTTCCCCGGGCACAGCAGGGTTGGACAAGGCCAATCATGGCCTGCTGCTGTTCCCGTGGCGACCAACTGCTTCTTGAGGTTTAAGAGCTGGTTCCCGCATTCAGGCTGGAGGTGCTTCCATCCTCCCCTTACACACCCTGAAGCCTCTGTAGGCACGACCCTCTATTAAGAGCAGGGAAGCCCTTTTCATCAGCTGATCTATGCCTCTCACCCACTTCTCCAGAGGACAATTATCGCCTGGCCCGCCACTTGTTTGGGTCACTGCTGTCAGATGGGTTTGCGTCTTTGGTGCAGATTGAAGCAAAAACCTTAAACCAAAAGAGAAAAGACAGTAAAAGTGTGTGGTTGAACAAAGATTTCCCTTTCTAAATGGACATCTGGAATGAAACCATACACATTTAAGTTATATGTTATACTGCTACATTGTACTATGTCCTATGTTATACTATATTACTACACCATATACTATGTGTCATATCCCATACTATATCATCATGTACCATATAATAATATATTATGTTAATATATTAAAAGGACTTGTGTATTATATTATATCATACAAACACTGAGTACCATTACTTAATCATATCATATTAGTCTGGTGTACACTGCTTTCACACTACTCTCACTTTTACCCATTTGTATTCTATTCTCATTTTTGTTTACCTCTTATTTATTTCTGTTACTTTCTACACTTACTAGTATTTATTTATATCCTACTGCTGCGACACTCGAATTTCCGGGGGATCAACAACAGTTTATCTTATCTAATATTCTATCAATAACTTGTCATGAATCGGCCCTGTTAATGAACAGAAAGTAAAGCAGAAATGATCTGTCACAACCTTCCCTAGACATTATAACAACAATTCCCACATTGTTCAGGATTAGTATCTCGTAGCAAACTGCATGCTCATAAAGCACTAAAGCCTCACTGTTACCTACATTCTCGGGTGTTAGGCATGAAGCAGATGATGACTTACCTCCTTTTAAAGAGAATGTGTGTTGTGGTATGAGCAGGCTTGGCAGTTTCCTTCAGTTAGTTTCCTGGACACTCAGATCACAGTAAAACCGCATTGCAGTTTTGGAACACAAAAAACTGCTTTTCACTAATCCTACCTAAACATTTGTGCTTTCATAGACCCTTTTGCAGATTGATTTTTATAAACTTTTTTTAATCTATTCTATTTATTGCAGTCTATCTATTTAGGTAAAAGTAATAGAACTAAAAGGAGGGGAAACTGGAGGATTGCTATGCAAAGGGACAAAGTTAAAAAAAAATGACATGACAGCTGGCACTTGACCTTTGTGACTTAATGTCACACCAACTATCAGTTCTACTTGTATTTACTAACGTATTTTCATATTATACTACGTTACGGTATATCTCCACTATATTTCCGTAAGAAACTACATTAATCAGATTAAATTTTTAGTTACAAAACAGATGATGTATACATATATTACGATACATTTCTGGCTGCTCAAAGTGCCAACACTTTACTTTTCTTTCGATTTGTCCTCTATGTGTTTATAGTATTAATAGTGTATGTGTCCCACATCTACCAGTAAAAATCTGATGTTTTATTGTTATTTCCACACAGGAATACTGTTGTCCTTAAAATAAATAATGAACTTTTGCACCTAGCACAGAGACTACATGGCTTTCCTAGATGTGATGGTAAACAATGCACTTGCTCAAGATTGTTCCTCAAGTTGTTTGTCAGCCTGGAATGATGCAGACCCAGTTGCAGGCAGCTCAACAGGCTGCAGCAGCATCCTCCTTGCTTATCTTTGCATTGGCAACTGAGACGGCATTTCCAGATAGCACAGACATGAAATCATCCCTTAACCTGCTCCGGGCTTGGTTCAGCATGACGAGCACACAGCACAACTGACCCTAGCCATGTTGTCTATCGTCAGACAAACCTCCCTTCCTCTGAACTGTTGAAGCATAAAACACTTAAACCTGACAGGAAATAAAAACAGATAAGAGAAGGCAATGCTAGGATTTTACTCCCAAAACAGTGTGTGGGGATGGTGGAGATAAGGCTCAGATTAAGGCTTCCAGAGCAGAATCTATCCAGATGGGGAGAGACAGTCTGGCATTAAGGTAATTAAGGTGATGTTTTGCAGCCGCAAAGGTGTGCTTGTGACTCAGAGTATGTAGCGTAACAGCTGTGCCGTGACACATAAGCCCCCTTCTGCAGCCCATCACTGATTGTGGCAAGTCCTTGGCTGTGACCTTGCTCTCCCTCTGCCCACACTGTTTTGAGCAGTAGGATGGTTGATGATCAATTTCAGCTCCTAGCGTGCTGCTGAGGAAGGCAGCATATGGTTAGACATGATTTACGCACAAACACGAGCGCTTCTTGATATTCCCCCACCCCCACCTCCTTCACTCACAAACAACCATGTACGTAAATTATCATGTTTTTTCCTGCTGCAGGTATGGCTGGTGAATCAGTAATTTCGGTTTGAGGTCTGTATTTTTGCAAAAATAACAACAAGAGGGAGGAGAGGGTATGAAGCCTGAAGTCCGGAATGTAGGATCACCTCTTTTTTTCTTTCTTTTTAAAGGCTTTTTAAAAAGGTTTTCAGGCTTGTTAAGAGTTTTTGGTGTATTAAAGGGTAGGTTCAAATTTTTTTCAAGTCTGCCTTAAAACAACATTCACATGTCTATGTGTACACAGACCAAAATTATAAATGCAACACTTTTGTTATTGTCCCCATTTTTCATGAGCTGAAATCAAAGATGCAGATGCAGCTGCTTCAACAATCGGTTTACATAACCAAAGAGTTTCTGCACAAACTGTCAAAAACCGTCTTAGGGAAGCTCATCTGCATGCTCATTGTCCTTATCGGGGTCTCAACATGACTGCAGTTTGTCGTCGTAAACGACTTTAGTGGGCAAATGCTCACATTCGATGGCGTTGGAACAGTGTTCTCTTCACGAATGAATCCCGGTTTTCACTGTACAGGGCAGATGACAGACGTATGGCGTCGTGTGGGTGAGTGGTTTGCTGATGTCAATGTTGTGGATCGAGTGGGCCATGGTGGTGGTGGGATTATGGTATGGTCAGGCGTATGTTATGGACAACGAACACATGTGCATTTTATTGATGGCATTTTGAATTTTGATACCGTGACGAGATCCTGGGGCCCATTGTTGTGTCATTCAGCCATGACCATCACCTCATGTTGCAGTATGAGAATGCACAGCCCCATGTTGCAAGGATCTGTACACAATTCCTAGAAGCTGCAAATATCCCAGTTCTTGCATGGCCAGCATACTCACCAGACATGTCACCTATAGAGCATGTTTGGGAAAAGAATCTGTAACACAGTGTCAAATACTGCTTGTGAACTGCGATCAAACTTTCACTAGGCAGCACTGATCAAATATGAATCACGATTTTGTTACTGTTTTGTTCCCCCGTAATCAACATAAACAAGCCCACGTTATAAGAGTTCAATATATTAAAAAGGATATTTTTGAGACAACAAAGGTAAGCAAAGAAAGATAATACAATATTTGGTTTACTAGATAGATGTATGAAGCTACATTACCTTTGAGATTTTGTCCCAAACTGAGTCTCACTCCTTAGGTTCCTCATCGCGATCAATGATCTCCATTTGAGAAAAAAATCTATTAAAATATCTGTTTCTTAAGCAGATACTGTGTCAGGGATATAAATCCTTCAAATGTGTCAGGACAAATCTGCAGGATGCAACAAGCAGGGAGAATATTAGAATCTGTGTGATGTGCTCCAACCTCTGACCTACCTTCAGTCCCAATCCAGCAGCAGCAGCAGCAGCAGAGGTTCACAATGACTCATAGATTATAGAGTGCTGAATGTCCGTAGAGCCGTGATGCTTTGTAGTTCTTTGATGTGGTTGTTATAAAAGAGTAGTCTGGGTGAGCACGGCCTTCCTTACAGTGAGGTCAAGCAAACCTGGGATTTGAGCTGCGAACACAATCAATTGTATTCTGGTCAGGGTTCTGTCATAATAAGGAATTTCGTGTTGTTGACCAGAGAACAAAACGTCACCAAATATGGTATAACATTATCAATTAAAAGGGGATTACTGACTCAGTTGAAACATGTTATTTCTCATAAAGACTCCAAATTTTATTAAAATAGCTTTGATGTGGGTGCCAAGAGGAAGATCAGATTTAAGTTGTGTCATTCTGACTGTTCTCAAACTCTTGGTTTCAAGGGAGGTTGAGATACAAGAGTGGGATTTTATACTACCTCCTAGATGGCTCAGTAGGCCGTTATCATCTATTGGTAAGATGGCTTGGCCATCCTTGTTTGCAGAGCTGTAAAATGATGTGGTATAGAAAAAGTGAGTATGACTTTCCCCCAGGAGGTGCGCCTGGCTTTGAAGCCAATTTGACCTAGTGGACAAACCATGAATGTATTATAAGAACTAGATACAGCATTTGTGGCAGAGCCACGTTCATTCCTATGAAAGTTGCTCAGTGGTGCATAAAGCCACCATAGAGCCTAAAAAATACCCAGGTGATTGGCATACCCCATAGAGCAGGCGCAGTGGAGACCACCGGCCGAGCAGGCTACTTCCGGTTTAGCGCTCCACTGACTTGAATGGGGATGCAATGATTTAATTGTGCCCGTCTTCCAAGACTAACCAAATTTTATTGGACTGAATGGATCAAATACTGATAGTGAAAGGGTCATTAAAAAAATATATATCCACTGATTTTCAGACGTGTCTTTGGCCATCTAAGTCTATGGGGAAAAGTATTTTTGGGCCAGTGGGCATTGAGTGATGGCCCGGGAGTTGCAATTCCACCGTTTGGCCGCTATGTTCAATTTGACTTCAAAGTCCGGCACACTTCCTGGGGACCTGGGCCAAACAGTGGAATTACAACTTCTGTTTCCGTCACTTGATGCCATGGGGCCTTAAAAGACTTTTTCCCATAAACTAACACAAGACGTCTGTAAATCAGTGGATACATTTTTTTTTTTTTAGCTTCACAACTTTCGTGAAATGACTCAGATGAATCAGAATTTGATCCATTTGGACAGATAACATTTCAAAAGTGCATGACAAAAGTGAACTGTCTATCATTCTTAGACACAAACATTAGTATTTTAACCCAAACCACAATATTTTACTAAACCTAACAAAGTGTTTTTTGTTGCCAAAATCTAACCAAGTCTGAATTCATGTTCACTCATGTTCCCAGAGCATTAAAAAGTGACCCCTATAGGCCCAGTCCTAGCTCACATCGACCGTTACCGTATGAAGCGATAACGGCCTTCTGAACCTACAAGCAGGTGTAGCAAGCCCCTTCTGACCTTTATCTATGAGGCTGATAACCACTGATAACACCCATTCAATGTAGTGATAACAATCAAAATGGTTAACATATCAGTATCCAGCACACATGGACATACTGTATACAAATACATTTGTCTCAATTTAAATAAAATCTGTCACAAAAAAAAACTTTACTTCTTAAAACACGTTTTTTTAAAATAATTTTCCAATCAGAATTTAAGATATTTAGTAAGCCAAGGGGTCTAACAACTTCATACAAGTGTTGACAAGATGTAGAAAGTATATGTGGTGATTTGCATATCTTAGTTAGCTTAAATGACTTATTATAACACAAAGACCAAAAAACGTTTTGAGCCGTGTATGAACTGAAACGTGTTTTTGTCACAGGCACAGAAACTAGAATAATTTAGGTTTCATTCATCAATTTAGGTATGGCAAATAGTAAAAGTACAAAGGTTGTTTTTAGCAAGGTGAACTTACATTATCATATAATCTCACCTACATGACGTAACAACGAGTTTTCTCTATAGGGAGACCAATAAACCTCTTTTTTCTATAGATAAAGTAATGTACCAGAACATTACTGTGAGATCTTTGACTTTTGGTTAAATTCTGCTTCACATTACTCTCTACACTTAATTTGTTTTTGTTTTTCCAATAGTCTTATAGTATATGCAACAGCAAAGCAAGTTAGAGATAGGTTTAGTTAATTCCAGTCTCAGTGTTGCCCTTGGAATACTTTATCAGGACAAATAAATAAAAACACTTGGCAGAAGTTGGCTTTCAGCTTACTGTTACAGAGAGCTTCACCATAATGATATGTTTATTCCGGGAGACATGGCCTAAATGATTTCATGTGCTAATGCAATGGGCTTGGCCATCCCCAAGGCAACAGCACTGGTCTCATTATGGTTTCTAGTCATGAAAGTAGGGAAAACGGAAAAAGCGCTGAATGGGGTCATTAAATGCATCATCAAAGAGGTGTGTCTCTTCTGCTCTTTCGTTATGACTTAAGATAATGCAAAAAGCTCCTCGCTTATGGGGGGGATATGAAGGGGAAAAGCCAGTGAGCGTTTGCTTGTGTTTCTGTATTGAATTACTGAGTCATAATGAATTTTCCATGTCTAAGGAGACATTTTAATTTTGCAGCAGCTATTGTAATAACACTAGTTGCGTTGATTGGATATTTAAAAAAAAAAAATCTCATCTGCTGCCCTTTATTTACACCTCCTCTTTGTGATCAATACTATTTTAATGACAGAAATGCCTGATAATTAATGGATTTTACCTGGATACACTTATTAATTGTAATTTATGAATATATTTATTTGGTACAGCCACGATAACTCACGTTCACATGGGACAAATAATTAGGCATGTTTTTTATTATTATTACTATAAATGCATTTATGTGCAGATATATGCTCCTATGAGTCTTCCTAACCACAGAGGACACAGTAAATCATTTACTATTAATCTCATTCCTTTAACATCTGCTGTTGAATGTAACTGCTGCAGGATAATAGGAGTAACAATTCTAGATGTAAGTCACTTTGGTCTGTGGCTGTGACATACATTACATACATACATTAAATGCCCACTAGAGGGCAATGTTCCCAATGCATTCAGTCTGATGTCAGGTTTCATAAGGGCGACAACCACACAAAGAGAAATGACAAAGAGTCAGTTATTACACCGTGTGCAGATCAGAATATTAAGGTAATGATCAAAATCTGATCATTACCTTAATATGAAGCTGGTTTTTCACTTCTCCTTCGAGGTGTCGTTTTTTTTTTACATTGCTCCTTGCACCTGATTATTGAGCAATTTTCCGGTAGGTTTTTTTTACATTGTCCACCTTGCAATGTCATACTGCAAATTAAATCCAGTAATGATCCAGCTTGCAGTGGGTGATTTATTAATAGACAAAATGCAAAAGACAAAAAAACAACAACCTTAAGGGACAAATAGGATGTCATTACTGTTACATTTTTACTTGTTTATTATTAGTACGTATATTGGCAGAAGGGAATATAAAGATCAAGTCTGCAGCATAAGGCAAAATGCAATATAGCAAATGGTAATAATGAAAATGTTATATAGGGAAAAAATAATCAATATATTTTCTTTAATTGTTTTGTTTCTAACAAAGAGAAAGCTGCCTGCCTGCCTTTCCTTCTAGAATCTTTTCCTATTCCTCTCTCTCTCTGTCCGCTTCGTTCCCCCTCCTGCTATCTCCCCCCGCTATGGGATCATGGGAATTGTGCAAGTAGCGTGGCGTTCCACGCTCTGCCCGCGGCGCTCCAGGAGGAGGCGTGCAGTAATGACCTGCTCCTCAGCTCGCTCGCCATCATCGCCCTCACAATTAATTCCCGCCTTGCGTTCCTCTGTGTTGGCGGGGGGGATGAGTGTGTGGGCTCCCTCATTAGAGCTCCTTGTAATGTGTCTGGCAGCAGTTCCCATCCTGCCACTTCTGCCCTTCCACTGCTGCTACCATGTTTGTTTTATGGATGCCTCCCTCTGCTTTCCTGCCTTCCAGAATGACTGACACTGAGTGTAAAAAGTGAGCCGGGTCTGTGTTTTTAACCATCAGGGCTTGAGGAAACGCATGAGTACACCCTTGACATGGGTGACATGGAGGGGAATATTTTTAGCAGGTTATTCCAGGTCCATAGGGCTAGTGTAGGAACCTTTTCACAACAAACACAGTTCATGGAAATGTCCAATGTACATTGAAATACCTTCAGAAACAGGTGATGACATTTGAACGGCTGGTGACAACTGAGGTTAAGCTCTGAACTTTTAAACCAAGCGGAGCAGAGTCTGACCTGGATTTCAACTCTGAGCTTGACCAAGGATATTTTACAGTTTCATCCTACAATGGTCTGCTTTGCACAGTTGGTCAGCCTGCATATTTTTTCAGATTATGAGTGTGAAAGGCTAGCAACATAAGGGATAAATAACCACATTTGACACCATGTTGTATATAATGTAGAGAATGTTTGCTATTGACATGCAAGCTACCTTTTTGATTTGCTCATGGCAATAATCTCACCACTGAAATACTGAAAGTGTCTGCCAGAAACTTATAGTTCTTGAATAAATATCAACTCACCTGCAGAGAAGAATATTTGGATGTGCGAGTTGTTTCTTCAAAAAAGTTCTTGAATAAAAATGAACAAATTAAAAACTTTGAAGTGGCTACAATTGATATGTATTGTTTCTAATAACAATTATAAAATGACAATGTAAAGACAATAATGTGCAAAGGGTTGCTTGTAATGATGAACCTACAGAGAATTATTACCTATATCTGCAGAGTTTTAGCTTATTGTTTATCAGCTGGCCCACCACTTCACTGTTCTGGTTCACTCTCACGCTCTCATAGTGCCTTTCGACAGCGGCAGGCGGCGATTTTCCACATCTAAGCGCTGAAAACCCACTGTACACTACTTGCTCAGCACCAAACAGCAGACGGACATATTAAGTGACTAATGACAATTAAATTAGACCCTGTCAATAATCTGAGCATAACCCAACTTTACTACCCAAGATTAATAATTTTATTTAGTATAATCATCGCCTTATTTTGCAAGTAACAAAATTAAACGTTTTTTTTTACTAGAGGTTAAAGCTGTTTGTAAGGCTGCACGATTATGGCCAAAATGATAATCACGATTATTTTGATCAAAATTTTGATCACGATTATTCTCACGATTATTTGTTGATTTTAACCAAAACAAATTTTATCGTCACATAGGCTGTTTATAACTGCGAGAGGGAGTGTGATGGACGCTACTCACAGAGAGACGGTTGACTCATTATGGGTGGGGGGGCGATGGACGGACTCACAGAGAGACGGCTGATCATTATGAGCGGGTCCAGCATGGGTCGAATGGCGGATACACACGTCGTGTGTATGAAATGTCTGTATCGTCACTGCGCTGCATTTTTATGAACTATGATATTCTGGCCATGGATCACATCTCTGGTCCAGATCCAGCAGCTCCGTCTCACGCTGTTACTTTACCAACTGAAGTTAGTTGCATTCAATAACTTCCTCCGTGTTCTTCACCGTGGCGGCCGCCGCGATAGAAGTTACCCGCGGAAACACTGGTACAAATACAGGTTTGCCCCTCATACTTAATATACAGCTGTGTTAATAAAAAATTAAAACTGTAGACACATGTCAGAAGTGTGGACCGGCGGCCGCTGTGTGGCTGGGCTGCGCGGAGGAGAGAGAGCAGAGAGCCAACACAGGCACGGCTTTACAGAAGAAATGGGTCATGTAACGCAAAATTAAACCATATCCATATAACAGCATTGCAGCGGATGCGAGGACATTAGCACCGGTGCATCCTAGAGGAGCTAACAGCTAACAGACGCTAACTAGCACCGACTAGCACTGGTCACTGCTGTTGTCTGAAAAACAACAGACGGGACAAAATGTTGCGTTTACTGGTAAACTGGTAAACCTTGAGACCGACGTATAACCGACTGGGTACAGTGATTTTGGCGCGTATTTGAAGTTGTATATGGTGGGGTCCGGATAACAGGAAAGTACCACCGACTGCTATCTGTTGAGTTTTCCTCCCGTTACTCTGTCCTCTGTGACTGTCTCCATCTAGAATCAGACAGTGGTTTACGGAGCTGTAGATGTGCTATGCAAAAGCCCCGGAGCGTTCTATGAAATGACGCTTTAAAAAAAATAATCGCTCGATCACGCAAATTTGATCGCGGGAAGTCAAAATCGTGATCGTGATTAAAATTAGATTAATTGTGCAGCCCTAGCTGTTTGCACTCATTAGGAGCCACACAGTAAGCAAATACAATAGAAAAGCAAACACTGTACAGTACAGTATACTGTACATACTCAGTACAAGAAATAGCAGACTGGTATTCGTTTGGGACAACTCAGCATAAAGCAACCAGGAGAACAAATTGTGTATGCAGCTTCTGGTGTATGCTGAGAAATCTTTTATTTATTTTTTGTTAAGATTTTTTTTGGTCATTTTAGACTTTTAATTCCACTGGACAGATGAAGACGTGTGAAAGGGGAGAGAGAAGGGGAATGACATAAAGCAAAGGGTGGGTCAGAGTCAAACCTGAAACTGCTGTTTCAAGGTGTAACCTCTATGTGTGCCTGCTCTACTAACTGATGCAATTCTGACGCAAACTGAGACCCATTGCACAATTCTTCACATTTCTGAATGCATTAAACAGACTCGACAAATCAAAATATCAAGCACTTAGGTCTCAAAAGTCAATAAATTATGCCAAATTTTGGCAGTTTGGGATCAAAGATGTCTCAGTTTGATACTTTAAATGAATTGTTTAAGTTCTCAGTGCTACCTGGTAGAAACCATTCACACTATACTTGCTGTCATAATAAAGCTCATCCTGACAATGCATTGAAAGTTAGCTGTTTGTACACAGACCCTTTTAAATAACACAATCAAAGACCAGAAGCAGAGTTCATTCGCTGTCATACATTTTTTGCATAGCTATTGTGCAGTAGACAAATTCAGCATCTGCCATTGTGAACTTCGACAAAGCAAAGGCTGCGACTTAGAGGTTGAGTCAACACACAGATAAATAGAGGCTAGTTCTGGTTGACAGTTCTGTAAAAGAAGTATTAAAAGTTGTAACCATTTCACCTGATATTGATGAAATGATCACAGCAATAAGTGTTTGGTAGAGTTTGTGGGCATCATGTCTCTCTGCCTGCCTGCCTCATGTCTCTATATCTAAACTTTACTGGTTGCTAAGATCTTTGTATCAAAACCACAATCCATGGTCAATCCAGACATTAGTTAGCCCTGATCGAAGCCCAGATGGAGAATAAAAATGAAAAATATATTAAAAAAGATGGTAGAAAATCTTAGTGATCTACATGCCTAAACACATAAGAGAACAGGACTAGACAGATGGGTTCTACATCTTATGCCTGACTTAAATTTGACCAAAACCAAGGGAGGTCTACCTAAAAGTCTTAGTATTTCTGTTTTTATTAGCTAACTAAAATGGAAGGTGTCTGTCTTTTCACAAAATACAACTTTACACTTGGCTGGTGAATTGCTGAGGATCCAAGGAAGTGCAGTGTTGAGTGCGAGCTCTTGAAATCTTCAATATTCAGTGGCTCCAAACCTGTGGAACGCCCTTCCTACGGTCTTACCTTCTGCAGTCTCTGTTGAAGCTTTTAAAAAGTAGCTGAAGACCCATTTAATTAAATTCTCTTTTGACTCGTGTTTGTAAACTTTGGGTTTTAGGTTTCAATTGTTGAAATTATTTTCAATGTTTATTTGGAAATGATTGTCTTTTTTCCCTTGTTTATTATCTGTTGGATTGTACTGTATTTACACAAATGCTTATCTTGTGAAGCACTTTATGACTTTGGCTGTCAAAGGTGCTATATAAAATAAACGTATTATTATTATTATTATTATTATTATTAACTGTTACATCGCCAAACGGCATGCGGGGTACAGCTCGCTCTCCTTCGCTCGCTACAGCACTTTCAAGAAGAGACGAAGAAAGAGAATAGGCACTGCACTACTAAGTATAATATTAACAAAACATTAGGTAAAAGGTTTTGTACTTCAAGGGTAGACAACAAAACAATATGTAACACAAATAAGTTTACCAATTTACACCTGGTGTTAACATGTGATCTACTGTATATCTGAATATAGATATAGATCACATGAATAAGGTAATAATGTACTAAATGAGCGTAGAACTTACTGAAATTAGAATGCAATTGGATGCAATGGAATCTTAGCTAGTGTAAAATCAAAATGTACAAGTTGGCCACAACATGCCTAACAATGTGAAGGGTCACCCAACTCAGCCTCTTGCTGCTATCTCAGGCAAGCACGTATTCAAGAAATACATCCATAAAATACATCCATTGGCAAATTATACAGACAACCAAGCTCAGCAAAGTAGAGGCCATGCAGTAGCATCACGTTTCTTGACCTGGGACATGGTTGTTAATAAGTCTCTGCTTAGTTGATTTGCATATCAAGTTGTGCTATGCTCTGATGAATCGCGATAACTCAAATGCTTATTAATACTAGGTGTAAATGCACTGGCTTGCGATCAGATAAGTCATTATCTAGATAACCTACCCAGATAGTGATTGCATGTAAATACCAGGTGTAAATGGGGTTATGATATTAGAACATTATCGATGCTGTCGCTTATGTTGGTGTCATGTGCATATGTAAACATCTACGTCTGAGTGTGTGAACTACTTAAAACTGAGTCCCATCCTGAATGTGACTTATAGACTTAACCGGGTGCTTCCAAGATGTTTGTGTTTGCTCACCCTCACTGCCAGATGAGCATGGCAACTGTGTTTGCACATATTAGCACAAAAACAAAAGTGTCCCAAATCCTAGTTCATGAAGAGGGACACATGAAGCTGAATCACTTGGCGGTGTTTGATAAATTTAAATCTAAGTGGGGATCTGCCTCATTGCATAAAAGAAACAATGACAAATGTCCTTGAAAAATTGTTGAAAATCGGATCAACAGCTGAAGAGTTTCTCAACATTGGGTCTAGAGACCCAGTGTGAGGTTTCTTAATGAGTTTGTGGTTAATGTATATGACTTCAATTTGGTGTTCCCTCTCAAAAACAGAACCAACCATACGCAAAATCACAATAAAAACATGAGAATTTGGGATCTCATAAAGCAGTCAACAGGCTAGAAAAAGTTGAGAAACCTTCAATAAGGGAAAGTCTTCTGTCGTGGTCAGCTGCAACAACAAAACAACATTCAATACTGTCTGACATTAATTCCCAACAAAGCACAGCGTTTTATAGACACCTAACGCTTCCACAACAACACAGTCCTGTTTATTGTCTCTGGTCAGTTTTATACCGTCTGACATCGAAGAAGGATCATTATTGTCTACATTCATGGAGCAGGACAGCCCTGTAATAATTGAGAGCAAATATTGATTGTGGGCCATACGGTGGCTTTTAATTCCAGCCGATGATCTTTATCATCTGCAACCCTACCGTTCTTATATCCGGGCTGTGAAGCAACCTATCCAAACAGACGTGTGCTCCTGAACCAACTAAAATGCATGTTTAGTTAAAAAAGCCCATGTTACAAAAGCATACTGAGGATTGTTTTTCCTTCACTAGGCCAATAATACACAAAAGTACATTTACTCAAGTGCGGTACAATTTTGAGGTAGTTGTACTTTAGTTAAGTATTTCAATTTTCTGCTACTTTATACTTCTACTCCACTAAATTTCAGATGAGTTACTTTTCAGATAAAGATTTCATGCAAAACAAATGATGAACAATAAACATGTTATACATTAAACAACCCAACAAATGTCCTTCACCTTGACCAGCTACCAGAGTAAAATTCTACTTATGGCACGTTTATGTCATATTGTTTGGACTGTAATTCAGAGCAGCTGAGGTTGTAAAAAACTTTCAAATTAGCTTCCGACTTGTAATTCTGAGTCAGAGGTGTTGGAAATATGTGGCAGCAAGGATATCTTACACAAAGTGACAACAAAACCTAGAGGGCCAGTAATTTAGGCCATTTATTGACAACAAGAGTTTTTGATGTTCTTTCGATTCTTTTGACATGGCATGAATGCAGTGTTACACACCGATACATTAGTATTAACAATTCAGAAATATCATATATAGTAATGCACATCTTATTATAATATCGATCAATGAGCTAAACACAGCTGCTCCACCGTGCTTTTTCAGTGAGCTGGAGATTTAAAACTGGAAGAAAACCGAAAAAGACAATTTATGTAACACACTCATATAGAGTGATGGATGGATCCGAGGGGGAATGTAAATCTTGCATATGTTGCTGCTCAATGTGCTAAAATAAAAAACAGAAAGAACCAGAAGCAATAATACCAGAAGTCTCTAGTGTCATTCCTTCTACCTGAAGAAAGTTTGAAAAGATACATCGACAGAATATGACTGCGACCTTTCATCATGCAGCTTACAGTACACGCAGACACTGTGCTTTCAATCCACGTGTTACTTGAGGTTTTCTGTGCAAGTGATTGTGTGTAGGTGCTGTCATCTGTACCAGACTGTGTGCCAGGCATCGTCTTTTTTTCAGCAATGCTACTAACTGGATAATTAAGGGTGCTCTATACACTCCAATTAGCAGGCGATGGGATAGGGAGGAGGAATCGCTCAACTGAATCCGGGGAAAGCAGAGTAAAACCGGGCAGAACACATCAAATCACAGAAAAAGGCTAATGTGTGCAAGGTGAGGGCACCATACATTACAGTCTACAAGAGAAAATGAGGCAGATTTGTAAATAATTACTGCCAAGGTTGCTGCTGCACTTTGGAATTCAGAACTGTAATTCTGAGTCAGAGATTTTGGGTCACTCTCTCACTCTCTCCAAATTAGCTGCTAAATTGCAGGACTTTTTTCTAAATGTTTTACAAAGAGAGAAAAGCAGACTGGATGTGTCCAAGTTCCTGGTATCGTCACTGTCTTTCTCCAGACAGATGTAAGCACAATGCTCAGATTAAATGCAGACAGATGAATCAATGGATTCACACCATCACCCCTCAAACACCCATGTCGCATGACTTCACTTCTCTGTGATTCTATTTCCATCGACTAAATGCCAGCTAGATTTAAATCTAGGGTCATGGTTATTAATTACTCCTTCAAGTTCTGGAAAAAGCCCAGGGAAACGGGGGAGGAGGCGACGCATTGGGAGCGACGCCGAAGCACGCAGGCAGGAACAAAGGCCTGCCACGAGGGTTCCTGCCTCCCGCTGCTAGAGGCCCACATACTGCCGTGGCTCTGCAGAGAGAGGTTAGGACCACCTAGGCAGATTTCCCCTGGGGGCTATTATCGCCCGGAAGATAAAATGATTTTCAGACAGAGGAGCTTCTACACACACAGATGCACAGGGTCTGATACTGACGAACGAACATTTACGCTTCAAGGATGGTGCCTTTTTTTGAAATGTAGCTGTCAATCCTGCCTAAGAACAAAAGTTCTGATTCATCATTATTTTCAGCAAAGGTCAAGACAAATATACTATATATATTAAAAAGTGCTTTTTAAAGTGTCCAAAAGACATATGCTTGTATTGTAGTGTGAAAGGGGCACTACAAAATGATCAAAACTAGACAGTGGAAAACCCCTCATACCAACAGTACGAAACAGGATGAAAGATTGTGATTTTTTAAGTCTGTTTAAATAAGAACCAAATATTATTAGACATAGCTTCCAAAGTATGAGTTTGTAAGCAGGAAAGGCTAAAAAGGCCAAGGCAACGAGTGGGGTTGCATCCACAGCTAAATAGACACAAACTTTATTTGTATGCTCTGATTATGAAATATTTCATATTGTGTTATGCTTACATCAATGTACACCTGGTTTGGAGTTAGTCTCTGTATAGAAATAAATATAGAGTAATAATAATATAGAGTGTGGTCCAGACTTACTGGAACACTAAAGAGTCACCAAAAGTAAGTGATTTATGGCGAATGATGTGTTTTATTTCTTAATTAAAGACAAATGAAGCAAATTAAGAAAAATGTAAAGTCTTTGCACCCAAGTTCAGAGTATTTACAGCTCACAGGTGTGTTGACAGACACAACTGTTTATCCAAGTCTTTACGACTCAAAGCCTAAACCCAAATTAGATAGATTACTTTAACACTTACATCTTTCCGACCAGTTTCTGTCGCCACTGCTGCTTTCAGTAACAAGTATACGTTTGACTCCTCAAAAGTCACTCCAGGCTCAAGTGGTTGGTACGTCATTACGCCCACGCTGATTGACAGCTATTGAATGAGCGATGATTTGACAGCCGAGCTGTTGAACAAAGAAGAGGAAGTTTTAGGGCTGAGGTCTTCTGAGTCATGTAAACATAGTAACAAAAAAAACTTAAACCCTGTAATGATCAAAGCATCCTTAGAGTTAATGTGTCTTTTAATTTCCCCAATTAGTATATGGATATTTTAAACTTAAATAAGTAGGTCAAAACTACAAAATAATTTGTTAATAAACCAAACGTCACTTCTAAAATGTTGGTTCTAAACAGATATTTACAAATAATTGTAAAACATTTAGCGTACTTAAGTCTTTTTCTGTGTCCTATACCTATTGCCAGCTCATAATACATTCATCAAAGTGTAGCCTTTAGCAGCCTATAGGCCTGTGTCACACAGCTTACCTGGAGGGGCTGTGTGACTAAGAAATGTGTCAGTGTAGCTGTCAGTTTGTTTACTCCTAAACCTGTCTGAAAGTAGAAGCCATGCAGGTATTATTTATTCCTCTGTGACATGTCATTTTAAGTGATATGTCATATGAAATGATTAAGCGATTTGTTGATTAGTCTATTGACAGAAAATACCAAAAATTCACAGCTTCTGTTCCGGCCCCTAATACGAGTATTTGCTGGTTTTCTTGTTCTTCTGTGATATGAAATTTGATCCATTTTATTTTCTACCATTGGTCCGACACAACAAGTAATTTGACATCAATCAAAGGCTTCACTTTGGGAACCTGTCATGGACTTTTTTACTTATATTTTCTGACTCTTCATGATTAATTCAGTCAATAACCTGCAAATTAATCAATAATACATCTTGTCAGTTGCTGTTATTAATGGAAAAGACACTACCATTTTCTAATAACACACACTTTGTAAAGATGTAACCTTGGTTAATGAATCAGTAACTAAATATTTACGGATCAGTTACAAGCCTTTGATAAGAAGAACTTTTGAGTTGTTGCCAATCTCTCTGACTATCTGACCATGTATTTATTTTAAAATGGGCTGCAAGCAATCTGGAACAAAATCCATTTGATTTATTAACACGGAAACCTGCAGAATGTAGGGATTAAAACCCTTTATTAACGACTTATTGACATTTAACTGCAGACAAGTTATTATCAGAAAGTGAGACATGAGCATTTATAAACGGCCTCCCAACATTTATAGCGGCATTATTACCAACTAGAAACAATTAACCCTACACAGTGGGATTTTTCACAACCCGGTAGATTATAACTGATCAATGAAGCCTTACTAAATAATGTATTACACTTACCCTCAGGGTGCCTTATTATAAAGTGGTATCAAAAAGGCTACTGGTAACGCTAACGGAGGTGTAACTTACGAATGACCAATGTTATGACTCGGGTGTCTGGGTCTGTTTCCCGACGATTCAGTAAACTGCCGTTAGCTGCCTTAGCATCAGAGTTAAGTGCTGACCAGGCTGGCTGCTAGCTGGCTGGGGGCCGACTGTGAATGTGTCCCCAGGCCGGGGCTGTAATGATAGTGGATGGCTGCTAGCGGGCTGGGGACCGACTGTGGATGTATCCCCGTTGTTAGCTCTCTTCCCGACTGAAGCCTTGCAGCGTCGGGAGAGTGAGGCAGACAGACAGGGCTAGCTAGCTAAATTACCATTAGATTAATCGTCCATTCAGTTAATGTTAGTAACGATTTTGTGGGTTAGCAACAGTTGTTAACCGTGGTCAAAACAATCAATCTTTTGGTGTATCGTTACAGCCCTACCACATTATGATGGTTATTTATCTAAAAATATTATATATATATATATATATATATATATATATATATATATATATATATATATATATATATATATATATATATATATTCTCGTTTATAATTTTGTGTGGTAAAAGTAGTTGATACAAAGTATTGTTATAGCATAACATCGCTGGATATGTTTCTGTAAAAAGTAGGATGGCTACTAAAACCTGTTTTTATAATGGTGATAAAATAGTAATTAGCCTCAGTATGGAAGTGATAGCCCCATGTAAACTTTTTTCCTAAACTACACCCATGAGGCTCATGGATAAATGCTGCTGTGGGAGGAAATAATCCAGGATGCTGCTTGGAGTGATAATTTCATTTTAACTCAGAGTTTATAGGCTTCAACATGAATGAACGCACAGTGTCACACACATGGGGGCTCGTGGAATAAATGTGCCATGCGTGCCCGTGTGTTGTCAGCCTGTGGGAGCTGTAGGCATGGGTGGCCAGCAGGCGGGATTTATAATGGTGATGAATCCCGGAGGTCTTAGTAATTACGGCTGTCGCTGGACGGAGGGAGGGGGGCGGGGGGGGGACAACCCAGCGGAAGCATTTTATCTTAATCACAGCTCAGCTCCATTCAAATTAATTTGACAAGTTTGCCCAATCCTTATTAAAAGACGCATCTCACAAATGACCCCCCCCCCAACCCTGCCGCCTTGCCTTCTCTTTAAATGCCTCGTCATGAAATAAATGTATTAAAAGAAAAAAGAAATTGTGAAGAAAAAAGAGGTTGCAAGACGCAGATGGTTTCCTGTAGATATTTTTCTACTTGCAGGTCGCCCTGAGCCATCCATCCCTCCCACCTCCGGAGTGTTTCTATAGTAATTTCCAGCCAATGATCAGTAGGTGTCCACATCCCTGCTTCCTCACCTCAGCACCAATCAGCCACACACAGCGACAGGAGACACGGACTGAGCAGAGAGACCAGGCAGACACACAATACAGCCCCCGGATCAAGAGGAGAGGAAACACCTACCCCCCTCTGCGATTTCCCCCACGGCTTTTTCTACGACACCTTTTGGCTTATTTATGCACTTTCCAACATTTTTTTTTTTTTTAACGTGACAAGAAACTCGATAAAAATGGTCCTTTTGTTTTGAGCGCTCTGAACACACACACGCACGCACACACACTCGCCCTGCTCTCCTCCGGCAGCCTATGTCTGTGCGTCTTCTCACAGCTTTGCATTATTATTCCCCTACGTATCGCTTCGCAGTAATGTGCCGTTACACGGTCGCAGGCTGGTAGCATCTTGGGAGCTCTTCTCAACAGGAACCCGGTAGGTGATGCTCTCTCTCGCTCTCTCTCTCCCCCTGTGTCCGTCCATATTTTGCCGTCCACTTGCATGCGTTTTATCCCGCTTTTCCTGTCCCTGTTTGTGTGTCCACAAAGTGAGCCAGGCAATATCAGATTCATTTTGATACCGTTTTATTTGCACTATTGCACCGCTCTCCCCTCTTCAGATTATCTATGCATGACCTTTGATCTGAATGTCTAGCACAGACCGAACCGAGTGTAATTAACGGCATCGCGGTGCAGCAGCGGCACAATGGTTCGTCATCAGACGTGGCTTTTTTTTTTCACTTTTCTTTCTTCAATCACCTTCTCGCACTCTCCACCTCTCTCTCTCGTCTCTCTCTCTCTCTCTCCTACTCCCTCCTCTCTGTGTTTATCTCCAGCAAGTATTGAACATTTCTGTCTCTCTAAACTTTGTTTACAGGCTGAAAATCAATGTCCGTGACTTGATTGCCTTTGGGCTACGTATTTCGCTCCAGGGGTGAATTGATTAAGTAATAATGACCATGAGGAGGGCTGATCATTAAGCTAAGGAGGGTTGTGTTTACTGGTGGCTGCGGGTTGTTTTGGGATGCCACGTCGACATTGAACCTGCAGATCTGGAATTGGATTTTTGGATAAGAACCTTGGTGGCACATTTGTGTTAAAATAATAACAATAGTTAAAAAAAACGATGATGGATAGTTAGGTGTGTGATAGAAAGTGCATTGTGACTCAAATGCTTCATGTAAAAGGAACTGGAACTATATTGAGATTGAATAATTTTGCATTTTTAGGTTAAGGCAAGTATTTACCTGCTAAGACATGTTGAGTAGCTGACTTTAATAACGCCACCCAGTGATCTCTCCAGTTCCATGTGTGTATATTTATAATTTTCTTTTTCTGAGACAGCTGCTGGGTAGCACCATGGAAGTGATTTGAAATGCTTTAGTGTTCCAGCAATGGATCAGCTTTAGCAATTAAGAGTAGAAAGCCCAGAAAAAAGGTAATGGAAGTAGGGGGAGATGTGTCTAATGGGCTTTTATCTGTGGAAACCAAATCCAGACAGACTGGTGGAGAGAAAGAGAGGAAATGGAGCCCCCCCCCACACACACACACACACAATGCACATGTACACCCCCACTCATCCACTCACACACAACCCATCCTAAGGCAGCTGACAGTAGTTGGTCTGGTCCATGATCTGGATGTAAATCCACTGGTGGCTATCTGTGCTGTCATTGTGTAAATGTAATAGAGCTGACCGTGAAAGAATACCAGGTGCTCTTAAGAAAATGGACAAAGTTGGGTTTACATGGACAGGCCAACTATTTGGATTAAATGAAAAATGTGAAAATATTATGACTACAAAAGGTTCCTCCTGGCACCCAAAGCAGATGATTTTTAAGAGCTTATATATCAGGCCTGAGGTAAAAAATCTTTGTGTTTGTAGCTACTGCTGTCAAAATCTGAATCCTGGTGGGGCTCTCCTCTAACTTTTCAAAAAAAGTGAAAAGTGATAGTTTGGACTGAATATTCAATATCTATGTTTTGATGAAATGTACCCTAGTGTATTAAAATGTATTTATTCATTCTGTTAAGTAGCTGATTGGACTTTTTTTCAAAATACGTAACAATACTTGACAAGACATCCAAAAGCATCTTTTCTGAAGCATGCTAATTCTTTCCCCCATTATAATAATGACATGTTGGTCTGTCACTGCTATCACGTTATTGTCACCAGATGAAGAACAGTTCTGACTTATTTGTGATAGTTTCCATTAGAAAATGCAGGGCGTAAACAATGTGCCAGAAGATTCTTCAAATGAAATCTGATTAGAATTAAAACATCTGCCTCTTTATGTGTAACTGTTTTTTTGTTTTATTTTTGCTTTTAGCACTGGAGAAGATAAACCAGGATGGTAGCACACTGTTCGTAACCAGCTCCAGTTCGACAAAGGCCACTGTACCTCGCTTTCTTCTCCTGAACATTGACAACCATTCCTCAGCCATGGCTAACATAAACAATGCGCTTTGCATTGAAAACGGACAGAATGCAGATGTGTCTCTGTTACAAAAGGATACTCTTCAGGATGGTGGATTAAGCCAGCTTTTGGATTATAATGCAGAAATGGAAAGGTACAGGTCTTTTGCAAACTTTTATAAAACCAATGGGGCATTTCCACAAAAGATTGCCCGCATCACGACACCCATTTTCCCCAGTGCTAGAATTGGCATGTCCCCTTGGAACTGCGATAACGCCATGCTCTGGGGAAGGAAATCAGCGGCAATAAACCCTAATAGGACCAGCATGCATAGAAATGACTCCCAGAGGCCGGGGAAGCCTGGCGTGCCGCCAGAGACGCTGCAAATGGCAAATAATAATTTCCTCTCTACCTTATCCCCCGAACACTGCAGACCTTTAGCAGGAGAATGCATGAACAAGCTGAAATGCGGCGCTGCTGAAGCAGAGATAATGAATCTCCCAGAACGCGTTGGAACTTTTTCCGCTATCCCGGCTTTAGGGGGCATCTCATTACCTCCCGGGGTCATCGTCATGACAGCCCTTCACTCCCCCGCAGCCTCAGCAGCCGTTACAGACAGTGCGTTTCAAATTGCCAATCTGGCAGACTGCCCACAGAATAATTCCTCGGTATCCAGTGGAAACCCAGCGAAGAAGAAAAGGAAAAGGTGTGGGGTCTGTGCACCCTGCAGGCGGCTAATCAACTGTGGTGTCTGCAGCAGTTGTCGGAACCGCAAAACGGGCCACCAGATCTGCAAATTTAGGAAATGCGAGGAGCTGAAGAAGAAGCCAGGCTCGTCGCTGGAGGTGAGAACCGGGGCTTTGCTTCCCCTTCTTTTGTTATTATCCCTTTGCACTCCAAAGCATTAACCTTTTCATCCAGTCACGTTCTAAGCCCTTGGAAATTGTTTCCATGCCCACCCATGCCTGAACATCCCCCCGGCTTCTCAAATCTGCCTACCCGCCTAGCCTAATTGGCAGTAATTAGGGGTGTTTGTGTGGAGCGCAAGCTGAGCTTGGCTCAGACACCCCTAATTGCTGCCAGTCAGACTGGGGCTGGAACGTATCCGAACAACCCTGAGCTTGGCTCAGCTCCAAGCAGGGCTGGGAAATGGTTTTCAGCAGAGAGCCATCCCTCTCTGCACCCGGTCATTTTAACCAATTATGGAAACCGTCTCTGGATGGGGAGAATCAATATCCCGCACAGTCTCAGCCTCCGACCACCAAGAGATGGTGAAAAGTAATGGCAGGGCTGCTGATTTCTCAAAAAATACCCCAAGTTTTGTGTAGGAAAGGGAGTGAAACACCCAGACTTATCCTCTCCCACTAAAGCATGAATGTTTTGTGCATATACAGTAGGGTTAAGATACAATCATTGTCATTATGGCCAACCATGGATCAATCTGTGCATGCTACATATCAAGAAGGCTGCAGAGGCAGAAGAAAACATTGTCACATAGGAAAGAGAAAAACATATTAAGCAGAGGCTTAATTGACAATTAGCAAGAGGCTTCATTAGACACAATCAGAGGGAAGTGTTGCTTTTAAAGGTTCATTTTAATTGATTTATTTAGTAGCTGACATTTGGCTATCAAAGGCAAAGGCAGAATATCAATGTTAAGTTGCAAATATGGTTCTCTTTACCCTGAGAGCCTGAACTTGCTCATTGGCTTAACATGAGCTTGTATGGATGAGTCACCAACAAATGCAACCTGAGGGCCTGATGATTTGCTCATTAATTAAGTACTTACATTGAGGGAATAAAAAAAAAAAAAAAGGTTAATTATAAAATATTACCTTATCTACTCATGGAAAAACACCATGGATAGATTCCTTTGTTTATTGTGAACCTGTGCCATCAGATTGATTGATTCTTGTTGGAATCCATTATAGATTTTTTGTTGTTGAAAATGATAAGTCTTTAGGTTTGACTTTTAGCTGTGTTTTTCTTATTTTTTTGTGATGTAAATACATCACCAGTGCCTGTTGCTGTTCAGTGATTAGTAAATTATGGAAGGATTCAAAGTAAATTGAGATTGTAAACAGATGCAAATGTTACAGGTTTTTCTTGATCTCACAGTGTTAACATAACATTACATAACATATTATTTATTCATATGATTCTCCTCATTTATGTTCATGTACTTGACAATCCAGTGTTACATGGATGATGTCTCTCAATTCCATCCACAGCTAATATCCATGATTACAATCTTAGTAACTGTTAATTGACAGGAAGTCCCAACTATAAAAAAGCGTTTATACTTTGTAACAGAAACAGAAATTGCGAAACTTTTCTAACCTCTTCTAAACCAAAACAGGGGGTCAGTCATATCAACACACGTTGTGCAGACAAGCACTCTTCAAACCTACAGAGCTTTATTTTAAATGTGAGTTAAGATCACAAAGTTTCCAAAAGTTTGTATTAGGACTCATTTTGGTGAAAACACTCTGCAAAAACTCTAAAATGATTGTCTGTATCTTGAAGCAAGAAGCACTACATTTAAGAACAAGTTGACTGGCAAAAACAATAACTATATTTCACTTGCTTTAAGAAAATTATACTTTTAGGACTCATATTAAGGACAAAAAATTACTTGAAAGAGATTTTTGCTGTGTAAAATAAAAAATGTTGTGCAGCCATTAAAACCATAGTCACTACTGTATTTCATTTAATATTTTGTCCAGTATCTTAAAATGACTGTTGGAACAAACTCAAACAAAACAAACTCACTCTTATTGTGGTAGAAATTATGAGGAAACCAGGGTTTAAGAGGTTAAATAAAGGGGTCACTGATGGGTTATAGGTTGAAAGCTTGTGTTGACTCCATATATCGTGTACCAACAGGTGTTGTCAAACAGGTGCCCAGGAAGCTAGCCTCCTGTTCATAATGCATGGGTAGACGCACTTTTGGAAAACATCCATTTGCAAGGACGGTTAGAATTACCAAGGGTGTGAAAACCCCTCAAACAAATCCACACTTGCTTTTAAAAGCTCCTTCCCTGAGCTCAGTAATTCATATTATGGACTTCTCCATCAGTAATTGTTATTTGGAGTCTGCATCTGTAATTACAGGCGCACCTTCTGCTGCGGAAATGGCTTAGAGTTTAATGGCATCTCAGAGGTGAGAAGTTGTGTTCTTGCTTCAACAAACTTTAACACGTAACAAGGTTCCCTTTTATCCACCTTGTCTGTGGTGCTAATGGCCGCTCACGGTGAATGGATTGAGAAGTGTGAGGAATCAGGTGCTGAAGTAAGAATTTACAGCCCATGTGTGCTAATTCACACATGAAAAGCAAAACGTATGCACCCTCTCTCGCTCTTTGTTAAGATGTACCCAAACACACTCTTAACACATACTCACGAACAAACACATGCACCAAATATGAGCCGAGCAGAGTACCTTGGAAGAGACGATAAGCTACTGGCAGCCAGTTAGATTTGGCTGTCAGTGTTTTCCACATGGGAATCACCCTGAACTAATTATATCTTAAGCAGCGGTGAAAAATGCAAATCAGAATTTTACTCACACCCCTGAAATCGGAGAGCCAATTTAATCTAATACCCCCTTTAATTTAGCGCGCTAATGCAAGGCCCTAGAGAATTGCCCTGTGTCACTGCTGTGCTGTTCTGCACCAGATTCTGCTCTCTCTCTTTAGCTCTCTCGCTCTCTGTCTCTGTGCTGCTCTCAGGCTCCAGGATGGATTAGTCTGGCAGAGGAATCTCATCTAACCTAACATTTCCAGAGCAGTTACCTTTGCGTAGCTTGAGCTCCTATGGCTCAAAGGTCCTTCATTAACTTTCAAATGCAATAATACTCGTATGTGGGCAAGCTGCGTCTTCACCTCTCCATTTACCTCACTTGTTTACCTCAACTTTGATTTCTCCAGAGGCTAATGAAAAAGGGAGTCAGCATTTTTACTAAATTTTGTAAATGCCTGCCAGCTTGTGTTGCTTAATAGATTCATTATCATTGTGACACTAACATTAACACAGTGTCCACATGTGTTGTGTATGGTTTCTAATCTTTTTGGCTTGTGGCTCAAATGAGTAGTTCTGACCCTTCATCACAGGTTATGGCTTCAGTGGACATTCGTGAGCAGCTCCCCTAAACAATTGCCCCAAACATTGATTTTCCTTCTCAGATTGTTTAATTTGATGGATTTGTATACTCCTTAAGTGGTAAAAGGCCTCAGAAGAAAAAAAAAAAACTTAGAATAAACAGAAAAAGGGTTAGTTCTGTGTTAATTACTTTGTGACCCTTCAGATTCATCTTGAAACCACTGAAGGTGTTCTATGGTACTTGGTATTCAGCATCCAACATGTGTTTCAATGGTAACACCCTGCTTTAAAATAATCGTATAATCTTAAAAAGAAAAACATGTCACTGCAGCTCCACACTGGCTTTTTAAGGTATTTTCAAAGTTTATGATACAAGTGTATTATAATTTCAACAGGTTTTATTTCAACTGAATTCAGTTTATTGGGTACATTTTATATTGCTTTAATGAGGTAAGCTAATGTGGGGGTTTCCTTCATAAATATAGTTTTTAAGACTATATACAACTTATGTACATTTTTAAATATTCTTTAAGCCTGTAACTCAAACTTTATAATAATCTTTCTGATACAGACTTCTTAAGACATATACAATTCATAATTTAATTAGATTTTGTTATTAGTGGTTTAGATGTTTAAACATGACACTGAAACAAGTGCTCTAGTGTTAATGTTCTGACATAAAACCATATTACTTGAAATAGAGCAATAAAGACTTCACTGCTATTATGAAATAATAAAAGGCCTTTCAGAAGTTGAGTTTAGTACAATATTTGTTGAAAGTTATATAAGCCTGTGTCTGTTTTCCACTGTGTTGTGCAGTCAGACATTTCATTTAATCAATACAACAACAACAACAAAAAGTCTGACCAATGTAAGGAATTCTTACAGGACGCTTTTAATCTAACATCTAACCAGACTCTAAAAATATTTACAACATATGGATTTGACGTGTACACTTCATGTATTATTTATGTTGGTTTCAAGGTTTTGCTTGTGAATGTCTCAATAATGCAGACTTTCCATCAGGAGTTTGATGCCTACAGATAGATGTCTAAAACAACATTCTCCTCATAATAAATATACCTTATTATACGCTACTTACTATAACTATATGATTAGATACAAACATAATCATAAGATTTTAAGTGCCAGCTCACTGGGTAGTTGACTATATTGACAGGAACACTTGACTTAAACAGCACTTCTGTTTATGCCGTTCATATTACTGATTAAGACAAAGAAAAACTCTTGAAATGACAACATCCAAAGGGGCTCCAATTTGATTAGTAGCATGACATGGTGTAGCCTAGTAAAAGCAGGAAAATGACAAAACCTAAATCTAATTGAACAGATTCCTTCTTTCAGTGAACATGTCAAAGGCCAGCGTCAAGATGTGCAGGAAAACAGCATCCTTGAGTAAGGGGATGTTTTTCTCTCCCTCTACTCTTTGTGTAGGGTTGATATGACAATATGAAATGGGTGAAATGAAAAGGTGGCATGGCTGCCAAGAAACCTTTGCAATTGTGATAAAAGACAAGGCCCGAAATGGTAGGAAATGGGAACTTGAGGAAAATAGCTGGGATTCAGCCCCTTAATGAGAGCACGGGAGCCAAATAAGCAAAGGCAGCCAGGTCTAATTTGTTTTAGGTGTGCTCAGAATAGATAAGGACAAATCTGTGGCCTTCACACCCTCCCCCAACCTTTGCCTCCCAGGAGATAACACTGAGTGCTGCCAGCCAATCTCCGTGGGCAAAGGAGAGGGGGTAAAGAAATAATAAATATAAAAAAAAGGAAGAAGGAAATGCCTGAGGGACAGACGGCCTTTAGATCTGCAGATCTCTAACTTACTGGATTTATTCAAGCTTCAAAACTGCAGATTAATTTGGTCGCAGAGGTCTGGGGGTGTGTGAAGAAAAGGGAAAATGAGGCCGTACATTGCCGCGCATCTCAACCTAAAGGGCAACCTTAAGCTCCTGTCAAGACAATGGGATTTTGCCATCTAAACCACGTTGCAGAGCGCTTAATTATACACATCTTCCCTGCAAGCTACCCTCAGCTACCTAGGAGCATGGGTCCCCTTATTCATTTTCATGCCCTTTTTCCCCTAGATTGGCCGTGCCGTGTAGATTTTCTGTCAGCTTCCATTTGCACTGAGTAGCTGTCCTCCTTAGGCCTCAACTGTGCTCGAAAAGGCACAACCTCATGGCACTGTTAAAGAATTCATCGTTTTTTGCCACTGCCACCAATTAAGGCCAAAGTGTAATCGGAGGCGTCTGGACGATGCCCTTACATTATGTGGTCTGTTGCCTCTTCTGCCCCTGTTTGATTTAACATCCCTGGTTCAGTGGTGAAAGAGAAGTCATTGCCATTGTCTAAGTGGGAGAGGGGGAGGGAGGGAGAGAGAGAGAGAGAGAGAGAGAGAGAGAGAGAGAGAGAGAGAGAGAGAGGTAGGAAGCAGCCCAGTGGAGGATGGACAGCGTGAAAGAGCAGGTGCGGGGGGACGTTAATGTGTGGCACTTTAAATTTTAAACAGATGAAAATCAATTATTGATGCTGACTCTGACTGAGAAGTTAAAAGGTATCTCGTCATTACTGAGAGCCTGTGTAAAAAAAAAAGTGTGAAAGAGAAGTCTTCAGCAAATGCATCATGTAATTGCGATGAGGGCATGAGCATTGCAACTAGGTGTTTTTTGCTCTCCATAAAAAAAAAAATGATGTGATCTTGGCTTATTTTGATTCCTGCACATATTTTATCTTTTGACAACATTTTTTACAAAGCCCTTAAAGAAATATTTCCCTAATTGAGTTAAGTGCAACTAGCCCAGTGGCAAATGACTGAACTGATGTAACATTACAGTAAAAGTAATGTACAGAAGTTTAGAAAAGGTATTTCCCATTTTCAGTCAGCTACTACCAAATTCCTCCAAAAGGCATATTGATGCTTACTTTGTGGCTTTGTCATACACCTGGGCATAAGCTATATTATTACAGGATCCCTACCGAGATAGCTTTTTGTTAAAGAGTAAGATCATTTTTGTTTCACCCACTCCATAAACAACAGTTTTAACATCTATAGAGCCGTCAATTTTCACATGTAAATGGGGAAATCAAGGGTTAATATCAACCAAACCAGAGTTGTTGGAACAGTGGAAAGGCAAACCAATACGGCCTTTGATAGTTTCTGTAGAACTTGAATGAAGTGTATTTTACGATGATAAAATTGGTGTTTCTTTAAATGAAGTCTGGTGGGTTTGGAGACAGCAATGTTGGGGCTGTTTCATGCTAAACAAAAAGGATCTTAAGCCAAAAAGGTCGACCTATGTAGGGATCCTTTCCATAATGTTGTCAGACACTTAGAAGAAGAATCGGAGCATATCAGTGGCAAAAACAAGCACTAGTGGACAAAAATTGATTGTGCAAGATTGCCCATGAATGCTACATTGCAGCTTGTTTTGTGCATGAGATAAAAGCCAGTTTAATAAGTCACCAACTAATAATAAAGGGTTAAAATAATCCAACAATTCTAAAGTGTAGAGAAAATGCTTTGTATATGATGATTTGTATTTCAGTCTCTCTGTCTCTCTTACTCTCTCTCACTCAAAGAAGGTCTCCATGACAGACCACTACATTACAGTTCTTCTATCGATTTCAAACATTTTTCCTCAAGTCAAACCTCAACATTCTCCTCACTGCTCACAACACTTGCTTCCTGTTATGGGTCTGGATGACATGTTTCTTCGTGCCTAAGATGATGACATTACCCTGGCCATGATGGGTTCACTGACTATAGACCAGCTTTTAGTCTTCCTTGTCGGTGCAAGTGCTTATATAACTATAGTAAAAAAAAAAAAAAAAGGAAATGTGGACGTTGTGAAAAGAATCATGTGAACTGGATAGTTTCTTGCATTTCAGTGCCAATCAGTTGTGTATTTGACAATATCAATTACAGGCATATTCACATGTATACTATAGATTGAAACGTTGTGTGTTGTTCAATTTATAACTAAAACCATAGGACTGCGAGGAAGAACATTTTGGATGTGAAGAGCATCAGAAAAAAATGATTTTGTTTTTACTTGTTGTTTTGTCTTTTATTTTGGTGATGTTGTTCCTCTATTGTCCTTTTTTACATTTGGATCAGAGATTGCACCTTTTAAAAGTTGTTTCCTTTGGTAGCAACTCTTATATCTGATATTTCCCCCATAGATTGGTGTGCAGTTGAAGGTTAAAGCATAGAAAAACATCAGAATGGTCCTTTAACTTGTAAAGTGACTTGATGCACTTTACAATGTTGACCAGCAAGAGAAAAAGAAAACTCAAATCTTTGTTAACCTCATTGTAGTTGGCAAAACAGCCAACATTAAAACGTCATAGACAGGGTCATAAAATTGCAGGACTGCGGATCCCCTAATGAGTTTATATCTATAAGTTAAAGACAGTAAATGACAGCTGGCTTTGTGCCATTCAGCAAAAAAACTGATGTAAAAGCGCATGTGTGAGTGACACATGGTGATGGGAGAAATTGGTCAACATGGTTTAAGCGTCTCGGGTTTCTGCAAGTCAAATCCTTGCATGCTGCCACCACCGCTATTGTGGCTTTGCTCTCGCATTATGAATATTTCATGGCAAGCATCTGACACCATGCCCAGAAAGATATTTCAAGGTTTTTTTCAGATAGAAACCCTGGGGTTAGAGAGTGTCACAGAGGCGTGAAGTCAGTCTGAGGCCCCCAGGCGAAGGATAGGATTTATGATGCACCGGATGATGACATCAGGTGGATATTTTCTTTTTCTGAGCGGAGAGCCCCTTTGTCCTCCACGACTGATAAACCATTGAGCTGTTTGTTGTCACTTCTCTAAAAATCTGTCTGTGGGATTCCGTTGAGTAGAGAAATGATTTCAATCTGCTCTGAGTGCAAGCTGTGTTTTGACAAACTGTGACCGGTTTCCCCATCTGATCAGTGTAGAGCTGGAATGACTAAGCAGGGGGGAGTCTGCTTGGATTAGCTCTGTCTTAAATGCTGCCTTTAGCATATTACATTGCCCACTGGCTTTCTCCTGACGAGGTCTCTCTTGTTTTTGTCAAGTTTAACCATCCAGTTTAACTAGAGCCTGCTTATGTACTTATTCCTCATTTTAGGTTGCTTCAAGTGAAATATTAGTCTTATGACTAACTAGATGATTTAAATCCTTGTTTTTCTTTCTTCTTAGGAAGGGAGTTTTCTTACACACGCCTAGAGAGCTGGCCCTACAGTGTTATTTTATGTGTGTATCTCAGCCAAATTAAATAAAATCAAACAGCGTTGGATTTTCCAACTCAAATGCATTAGTACAGTGGTTCCCAAGCTATTTGGCCCAAAATTATGCTTCTCCAAAGATATACGCCTCAGTGAACCTGCAGTATGCAAAGAAGGGCGTTATGGGTAACTGTAGATCACACCTCCTGCAAGATGATTGGTTGATTTAACTCCTAATGGGAGGCAGGTTCGAAACAGAGCTGAAAATGGATGTAAACAGTCTACATACGTGTTTAAAACAAAGCAATGTCGTACATGTCCAGGTTAACTAAATATTAAACTTTTTTGCTGTATTTAAATTAAGTCATGAAGCAGTAAAAGTATCCAGTATAAAATAGAGGAAAGTCTGAAAAAAAAAAAACATAACAGAGTAGCAGAAGTTTGTTTTACTGCTTTCTGCTCCTTTTACTCATCTTGTGACCCTTAGATTTAACTTGTACCTGGTGTCAGAAGTATTTCCATTTTAAATTTTTCTCTTAATTATATCCCTAAAGTTAAAGAAATAAGTCTCCTTGATAATTCGTTCCTTAAGGTTTATTTCTCTAGAGTCCATAAGAAGAAGAAAAGAACTGAGATTTTGTTTCTTTGAGATCTTGTCCATTACAAAAACTAAAATAACAATGGGTCTCAACTTCGGCTGCTATGGAGAATAAGTCAGAGGCACAAATCAGAGCCGTGCAAAATCAAAATGTGTTGTCCTTGATGTTTGACCACTGCCCTTCTTGCTTGTTGTCATTAAGAGGAAAACATAGAACCATTGTTGTCAAATTCATCCAAACTGTACACAAAATCTGAAACTTTTATATTACACTTTAGCTTCCCTGTGCGGTCATTTTTACCATCATGCACCTTTGGAGTCATAGTTTTCTTCTCATCTTACATTTAAATGCAATTCTTTCACATTTTTATGCAACTTACATACAACACAGTTGATCATCTTTTTTTTTTTTTTTTAACCTTCATCCACGGAAGTTTTACTGAGAGCCCAGCTCCCTTCTTTCACAGCTAAGGCCAATGACCAGCAGTTGGGGTTAAGGGCCTTGCTCAAGGGCCCACCACTGGTACTAATGAGACAAGGGAAGCGCTGTTTCCTTACCCCCCCACAGATTTATCCTGCCAGGAATCACAATAACATTTTAGCACACCACTGCCCACTTTCAACTGATAATCTATCTAATCAATGAGATTTCATAAACCGTGATACAATTATTGACGCAATTATTGATGCAAAACAAATTGGTGGTCAATCAACTTATGTGTTGTAACGATGAGAGTTTGTTGTGAATTACGGGTAGGCCTATTTCAGCAACAACTGACCTCATTGATTTTATCCACCAAGGTTGATTTTTACATGCATTTGATGGGTGGCGGGTGCTAATTATAGGCCTTGACAGCATCTGTTGCTTATACATGTATATATATATATATATATATATATATATATATATATATATATATATATCTGTATAATAAGTAGCCGTATGATATAAGCCAAGTAAAGGCACTGTACTTGCCAGGTACATAGTGGCTGTACATATTCAAATCTTTACTGAACTGACATTTTTCTTACTCACTGAATTTGATGCACAGATTAATTTGACTCAAGTCTCCATCACGCGAGTGCAATTAAAGCCTGAACTTCAGCTGTGTGTATTTTCTAATCCTAAACTAAATATGATGTTGATTTATAGTAAATATGCAGAGCTCTGCGTATAGACCTTCTGAGTTTTAAGGGCTCCCACACAGATGCTGAGAAATCTGCTCAAAACAAGAAGGCCTGCTCCTACTTTGCATTTCAATTTAACATTTCAGAGAACTGGCAGCATGTTGGCTCGCTTAGCCTTCGCTTCGTTACACCCACATGGCTTCTCGCCGTGCTTGCTGACGTCTTGCACTGTTCAAAGGGCTGCAACTTGGCTGAGAAATTGGGGATTTCCATACCAGATCCCTCAGGTATCTACACATTCAAAACGTGTGTCCTGCTCATCTTCCCCCTCTTCCCCTGCTCCCATCCTGCAATGCCTGCCCTTCTCCCCATTCACACTGCTCTGATTCTTGGAGCTCAATGACCTCACCGCCGCATCTCTTTGTTTGGTTTTCCTGAAATATCAGCAGCATCTGAAAGCTTCTCCGCTGTCTCCCATTTAGAGCTTGCTCCCAGAGGAGAGTTAGCTTCGTAGTAGCCCTGTGTTAAATTGCTTTACTTCAACAAGGGTACTTAGGTGAAGCTAATTGAAATGGAGGCCAGCGCTGTTGTACTTAGTAGCATGTAGGTGATCCCAGCTACAGGCGGCAGCCTCTGACCCAAGGGTGCTGCCTCAGTATTTTCCTACGAGGTTCGGCTCCGCCTCCGTCTGTGTAGGCAGGGATTTTCCTTGCATGATAAATGGAAGAGGCGTGGCGCTTGAGCGCTGTTTCAGCTGCAGAAAGTCGCTCCCTCTTAAGCCTGGATATCTCTCACATTGTATGGGTGCACTGTGTTAGTGTTATTATTAAAGCGTAAAAGACCATGTGAAATATGTATTTGTAAGGTTGTTTCTGCCATTGCACCTTATTGTGATGACAAATGCTGATGAATTACTGGACAAAAAGATCTTGAGCATATATAAGCATTAGTTATTTATGTAATTTTGAGGATGCTTGTAAATATTGAACCCCCTTTAAATATTACAAATTTGGTTTTCCAAATAATTTTGAAGGAAACATAACTGATATCCTTGGACTACAGGAGTCATAAGGAGGAGGTCAAGACGGATGGTTGGGTGTACAAACGTGATTCACGTACTGCATCTCCTGTATTTTAGATTTAGGCTATGTTTAGATGGAAACGATCTGAAGAGAAAACCCAAAAGTGGTGTTGTGTTCTCAGTTTTTATTTATACAAGGCAAATAGCATTGTGGGTAATCAGAAGCACCCCCTTGCCTCCTCATTTGAACTGCTACCCTCAGGACGACGATACTGTGCGCCTATGTTTACAAAAACAGATCCAAGCTCTCCTTTGTTCCACAGGCCATCAAGCTTCTTAATAATGAAGGTTCTGTACGATAATAGGTATATTTGGTTTATTTATTTTTATTTATTTTTTCTCCCAGCTGGTCTGGAACTCTATCCCCCTCCCCATAGTGCTTTGGTCTATGTATGAGTGGCAATGTATGCATGATATGGTTTTCTTCTTCCTTGTCTTGTCTATCCTAATGTTGTTTTAAATACCATATGATGTGATTTTGCTGCAACATAATTTCCCCTTGGGGACAATAAACATGAACGAACAAACAGGCGGCTAGGTGGCAGTGTGAAGCACTGCAACACCACCAAGTCCGCCCGCCTGCGTAGAACCTTCCTTGTACTTCTTACCCTAGTAGTGCGAAACCAAAACATGGCGGAGCGAACAACAAAAGCTGACAATTTTGTCTGGACAGACGAGGAGGTGGAGTTATTGCTCCAAACAACTTTAGATTACAAAGCAACAAAAGGCACAAAAGAGCGTGGACTATAAACACTTATACATGTCCTTATATCTGCTTACTACAACATTATAATGTGTTATAAGCTGTTTATTTAATGTTCGTCTACTGATTATAAATGCTAAATAGGGAGCTAAAAGTAGAGTTTTTCCATCAATCTTTGCTTTTATGCACCATCAAAACCCAGTGCATGGCTTCTCGTAGTGCTCCTATCAGTTAATACTACCTAGATACTGATACAGCTTCGTAGTCAAAGATATCATTAAACACAATGCTGAACACCTAATGAAAAACTTAAACAGGCATCCTTTGGCATTGTGGTGATGCATACCTTATAACTGCAGTATCCTGTGTTCTATTCCAGCCACGGACCTTGTGGACCATGTTTCCTATCTGTATCTCATCAGTTATACCTAATAGTACCTAATAGTACATAGACATAGTTTGTTGGACAGGAAAAGCTGGTTAATACCCAAAGATGTGAAGGGTAAATTAATTTTGATCTCACATAAAGTAGAAATCTGGAACACTGACAAAGGTTTGAAACTTGTAAGCATCTTGCAATTTAGGCCATGCCCCAATCAGTGATGTCACTGGCTCAGCAGGTGTTTTTCTGCCAGCTGATGGAAAACATCTGCTGCAACTTCCCCAATTGGGGCGTGTCTAGAGCAGAGCTGCAGAATGCAGTTCAGAAATGTGATTTGGTGTGGACTTACCCTTTTCAACATTTGACAGTTTCCATCAACACATACTGACTTCCTCATAAAGCACATTGCAGTGCTGCCCCAGTTATACTAGGCTCGTTCTATTTCACTATCCAATCAACGGCTTCCTCACTGTTTGATAAAAAGTGTATTTTCTGAAGCCACAGAGCCTTGGCCTGTCTCAGTGCAAACCCACTCCTATGGAGGGCTAGTAAAATATACGTCCTACAGGAATACTGCACTGTAATTACATTCTCCCATTAGCATACGGTGGCATAGAGTCACACTGCACTCAGCCTCCAGCAGCACTTTGCCATATGGTCCGTCTGTGCTTCTTAGGCGTTATTTGGCAAGACTTTTGCAGAAGGTCAAATATCAAGTCAGAGGACTGTGCCAAAATTGCATCTATGCTAATTGCTCTCTCTCTCTCTCTCTCTGCGCTCCCTCATCCATCTCATGCTCCTCGCTCTCCCCCTTCCACTAAAGTAAGTAATCTGCTTTAGGATGTATCTGAGATGGATTTGGTTTTCCTTCGTTGCCCCTCAGCCTAATCTCCCCCCTGTGACCAACCTGCCTCTCCCAGGCAAAGCTCTTAAGCACAACATTATACCCCCCACCCCCCACCACCACCACCACCCTTCATACATGTCTAGTCAGCAAAAAAACTCCTAAATTCCTCATTACTCTCAAACATCTGCAATACACTTAGCTTGATTTGCTTGAACGGATGCCTGGTGCAAGGCTAGGCCTTGAATTAAAAGATTGCAACTGCACAACATTTCAGTATTGGAATGCTATCATGACACTGGTACTTAGAGTAAGGCTGGGTTAAAATAATCGATTCTCAAATGAAGAAAACAATCTTTGTTTGAGTGATCTGATGTTGATGTCTGATGATAAGATCCTAAAAACAATCTTTTAATATGTTAAAAATGTTAATATTAATGTTTGTAAAAATAACTTTAAACTCTTTTGAGGTAAATTCTTATTGTAAACATGAACCGGGTGCATTATAAAAAATATGATAGTTGCTTCTTGCTTTTAGCATAAGTCCTCTGAGAATCTCCTTTAATATCCAAGCAAAGTTGGTATTTTAGCTGAAATTTCCCTAAACTTATTGATAGAATCAAAAACGTAACTGTATCAGGACCTTGTGAATCTGAATCAAATTGATTCAGGAAATCATTGGCGATATCTAGTGTAGTGAGCATTTTCAAGTGGGGTGGTTATCCCAACACACATGCTGTTACTCAATTTGTTAATATCTAAAGACTGAAAGTCCTCCATTGATTGAACAATCTTATATGCTGGTGATCTGTGTAAAATATGAGCTACAAACATTGCTGGTACATGGGTTGACAAAATACTGATTCAGCATCAACCTTGTGTATTATAGGCAGCAGATATTTTTGATCACACATTGATTCTTAAGAGAGGAAAATTCTGATGCCAACAACTGAATTGATTGATAATAAATACTTCAAATCATGTACACCTTGTTTTTTATTTAAAATCATTGGCATCATCATTCTAGGTAGGTTTACTGGAAAATCACAAGTCCAGCTTTTATGGCACCTGTGAAAAATGAACGGTGTGTAGAGAGTGGGTTTATGGCCTTACTGTACTTCCACACCACAGGCATTGCCTTTCCTTTTACTCTGCTGGCTTTTGCCTAATCATCTCATATTTCTGTTGTGACGATGAGATGGTTCTCAGAAATAAAAATAAAAATTCTTTAGCAAAATTGTAAGAAATAAAGCACATTTGTTTCAGTGGTATTTAATTTAAGGCTATCAATTTATCAAAATATTAAAGAGGACTACAGTCACAGTAAAAGTGACAGAAACACTGCAACGATTCAAGAGAAATTTTATTTCAATCTTTAAGTATCTTTTTGGGCTTTAAATCTCTTTGGTTCATAATGGTATGATCATATTGTAAAGATTGTACTGTGAAAGTAATAATCTGAGGGAACTGTAAAAAATGAAACCTTTAATGGGTGACGGGATAGTGTTTAATTAAAAACACTGTTGGCTGTGAGCATTTTGTAGGCTCAGTACAAACCAGTTAAGAAAAAGTATTTTTTTTTTGCATTGACATAAATCAGTGTTGTGCCATCAAATACTTCCCCAAAGGGCATATTTGAGTTTTAGTAAGTAACTAACTAACTAACTAACTAACTAACTAACTCACTCTAATATAAAACAAAGAAAAAGCAGCAAATCTGTATCTTAATGTTTGTTACTTCTGTTTATTTATATGGGCAAGTGCATATTAATTAACATTGACATTGTCAGTTGTGGAAGTATTCAGATGCTTTTCTGAGGTAAAAAGTATGTAAGTATTATTAGCAAAACATACATAAATTAACAAAAGTAAAAGTACTCATAATTTGTTCCTGTGACTGTTATATAATTACGTATTAATATATGTGTGTAAGTAGCATTTACTTGTTGCTTAGGGTGGAGGTTGGTTTGACTATTTAATATAGTATAGTGTTGGGTGTGTCATATTTTATCAGCACATCATAATGTTTTGTATGTAAACTGTAATCTGTAATGTAGTGGAGTAAAAAGTAGAATATTTTCTTCAGTATTGTAGTGGGGTAGAATTATAAATTGTACCTAACATTTGTACTTTAATAAATGTACTCCGTTATCTATTCTCAACTAATTTCCAACCGAAGTCCCAACACAAGCAAAAACTGACCAAATATATAAAAATCAAGTTAGAGTCAATCTGAAATAGCATTAACTGCCCTATAATATTAAAGATGGTTTTATCTATTGGGATGTTTAGTGCATTGCAATACCACTTTACTGTACCTTTAACAAATGCAAATTATCCAGCCATTAACAACTGGAGCAAAAAATAACGTAAACAAATAAACCACAAAGCAGAAAGATGTTTAATCAAAGAAAATGCTTATTCCATTACTGTTACTTCTTAACGTATAATCATTAGAATGAAGGTTATTAATAATGCTGTATATATATGCAAGTACAAGGTTTAAGGCTTTTCACAGTGAGTGTGTTTTGCGTTCCGGTGATGTGATGCAGGACTGAGGGCAGTGGCATGTGGATGACTAGATGAGTGGTCTGTCCGTGATAGCAGCCTTGGAGAGGTACCTTTTATAAACGGCATTGGGTGGCTAGAATATTGGCTACAAGCTTCAAGATGAGATTTCAACCCCCACCCACCAACGCCTGCAACAGTGCAGGTGATGGATTGCTATACCTTCCAGGTTTGAGCTTGGCAACGCCCCAATATTCCTGCAGAATAAAGTGACAGGCAATATATAACGCATCAGTAAAGGCTGACTGCACCGCTGAAACCCCCCCCCCCTTAGACCTCGAGATCGGACCTGAATGTTTGGCTGGCTTCCAAAGCCCTTATGCACTTTCTTTACTCCTTTTTCCCCATCTCTTCCCAGTTTTGTCTTCCTCACCACCAAGTCATTTCCCTGCGTGTTCATTTTATATTAAAATGATCGCAGGCAACTTTTCTGACTGTAGTTCTGAGGTGTCAGATTCCTTTGCTGCTTGCAAGGTGCGAGATGTTGGTGGCAAAAAAAGAAAACAAATTGGCTAACCTGAGTTTGCACACACATTTCATTTGCAGTCTTAATGCTGTGTGAAAGTGTTTGTAATTACGTTGAAAAAAAATTAAAGTCCAGACAGCTAAAGCAATGTCATCTGCAGTTTGTGTGTCAAGAGAGGGGATGGGGGCAGTGCTATTTATTTATATATAGTTTGTTTCTAGCCTGTCAGAGCTGCATCCAAAGGCAGACGGTTATGAAAAGTGGCCTGGTTCCCGGTCTGTAAGTTAATAAATAATGGGTATTGTCAGGGTAATGTATGGGCCATGTGCTATAATGAGCATTCTGAAACACATCAGCACACTCCCACAGGCTGCTATTCAACCTGCCCAGTGCCACTGTCTCTCCCTGAGATTACTCCCTTCCTTCTCCCTTTCTGTGTCCCCCATATCTGTCTCTGCCCTGCTTCTATCCGTTCCATCTGTACTCCGATTTTTCTGCCACGCTACACATTTATTTTCCATGATACTCTCTCATCTCTAACACTTATTTTTTTATCTCAGAGTATGAGTAGATTCTTAAGAATTCCTAGACAGAAAAAGAGAGGGGGAGGGGGGAGAAGGTGAGTCTCTAGTTGGCTGTAGAAAAAAAAAAATCTACCCGCAATTATGATGAATTAAGTTTTATGATGCTGTGTGTGTGTGTGTGTGTGTGTGTGTGTGTGTGTGTGTGTGTGTGTGTGTGTGTGTGTGTGTGTTGGTGGGAGGGAGGGGGGCTCTGTGACAAGGCTGGCTGGGAGCACGGAGCTGAGGGTTAGTGCCAGACATGTCTCAAGAGAAACCGGGGCACATTTGCAATCACCCCGAGTTCAAAAGGGTAATTTATTCACAGTCTGTGGTTAAAGTAGGGCTGCTCAGAATGCCAGTGGGATTCTGCTGGGAAGCAGAGGAGTATAGATACATTATTTTCATTTTCTCTTCCCCTTTTTTTTTTTCCTCACTCTCTTGCTTTTCCCCTCATCGTCCTCTTCATCGCCTGTTGTTGTTCCTGCGAGCTCTGTGTGCTGTCTTTTAACACACGCCGATGAGCATATTTCACTTTTACACTCATCCGCATTGACGTCCTGGTGCTGATTGAATTTTGAGGCGCTGCGGCGTCTGCCATTATCATCCTCATCGTCATGAGTGGTTTATCTCTGGCCCCAGCTCAGTGTGACGCCAAGGCTGCAGGGATAGAGGAGGGGCAGGGCCGGGGTGGGCTGAGGCTTTGAGGACTGTTCATGTGTTTTTATTATTTGGGTAGAAAAGATACGAAGGATTGGCCTTAACCTGGATCTTAAAAGGTTTGTGGTGGGAGGTTTATGTTGCGTGTGCATGCATGTTCCCCTGCAGAGGTTAGCACCCTTCAAAGAAGCTGCTTTAGTCCGGTCAGTTTGATTCTGCTTTAATGTCCCGTTGAAGCCAGCGCTGTCTTTCTACCACCTCGTCTCAATCAGCCAATGACGTGGCTTCAGCATTAACTGCACCTGCCAGGTTCGGTTAGGATCACAGGGTGTCATGGCTGCCTAGGGACTTCACACTGCCTTGCCAGAATCAGCAGAGAATTTTCTACCACATGTCAGTTTTTACTGGGTTGTTATGACCGAAAGCCACCGGCAGACACTGTCTACGGTGGTGGTGTGGTGGGGTTAATTTGAGGTCTGGAGGAATCTCTTCCTCCTCCTTCACCCAGTTCAATACTCGGCCGTGTGCATTCATTGCCAGAGCGGGAAATAGTCTTTCCCTCAGTGTGTTGTTGTAGCCAGGTTGTTATGCATGCTCTGCTGCAGAGGCAGCGTCGTTGACATGAGGCTGAGCTGCTGCCACAGCATCTTGATTTGAGGTGAAACCTGGGTGTCGCTCCCGTGTCCCTGGTGTAACACTATCAACCCTTACCTTCTCCCCACTTTTCTCTGTCCTTCTCCCTTTATCTCTTTTATCCCTCTCTGCCTCTTCCTGTTGTTTCTGTATTCTCATGTCTTTTCTCTCTCACTCTCCCTGGCGGTTGATGGAGTGATTTTGAAGGCGCATGCAGGTAGGGGAGCAGACAATGCAGCGCTGCGCTAATTGAGCCTTCTTTGTGCCTGGTCACTGCAGTGTGCTGAGGCGATGAGGCCTGGGAGTGAATCCAAGCAGCACTCAAGAGCCCCACAGGATCGATAACGCGGAAACTTAACAAAACAGAGACATGCCGAGTGCCCAGATCAGGGTCATTATTGTCTCTGGCGAGCCACACTTCCACCAGGGACTGATCAATGTGAGAATATGGATCAAGATAAACATTCTCACCTCTCCTTTTATCTACTCTTTGCCTCAGCTCTCAGAGCATCACGTTCTGGACCAAGAGAGCAGAGATTAAGACTGAAGTGCCCCTGTGGATGCGCCATATCCAATGTGGATGTGCATAGACTGCACACCATATCCACAACATCTCAAATATACATGCTTGTTGTGCTCTCTTTCCTGTGCCTCAATAGGAATACTTAGTCATGGTAGTCATATGTTTTATAGGACATTGTTGAAGCTCAATGTTCTCTTTTTTAAGGACTGTGTTTGTTGAGATTTACTAGCTTGGCCTTTATATGTAAACTTGTATTGGCTAAACTGCAGATTAGTCACATTCCAGGCTTTGTGTCTTCAGCTCAATTTTTGTCACCACAAATGTCTGGTAGCATCACCATGTAAGCCCTTTACTATTTTATTTTATCAGAGAAAAAGACAGTTAAAAATAGATTTAGTCAGTTTAGTAGGCACACTAAAACTGTAAAACTGTCTAATACAACAGTCTTGCAATAACTCTTACCTTCATGAAGGCTATGATGATCAGTTTTTGTTGAAACTGTTTGAGATGTGTTGATTCATTTGGTTTGATTGGTTATTGACACTGTAGAATTGTACTGAACTGTATTATACTGACAGGTGTTACTATTATGTTTTTCCATTCCATTTATATCAATGAGGGTGTAAAACTTAGATATCTAACAATACTTTGCCTGTTCGGACTTCGTATTACATGTTATCGTTTATCAGCATTTGTATAATAATGTGGTTTTCTTTACAAAAAAGTGGTCCATTTGCCATAGAAAGACATGCTCACATCATCCATGTATAGCTCAGGGACATGGTTATGTGGTTTTTATTCTTTTTTTAAGATTATTTGGGCCTTTTTTTTAGGCCTTTATTTGTATAGGACAATTTAGACTTGAAAGGGGAGAGAGAGGGGGAACGACATGCAACAAAGGGCTGAAGGTCGAAGTCGAACCCTAGGCCGTAGCAATAAAACTAATTATCCTCCTTGTTTTTGGTGGTTCAGGTGATTAGAAAACTTTCAATGTAACTATGGTCAAATCTGACACATTTGTTTCATGCCGCTCACCCATCCGTTCTGTTTTTCTCAACTAAGAAATAGCGTAAAAATCAGAAATTACATTAAAATGTGTTTATCAAAGCCTAAATGCTTCCCAAAATGATAAAAAAAAAAAAAAAAATTAATGGAGCATTGGTGACATAGCAAGGAGGCAGGCGTCAGCTCATTGGTATTAAGCAAAGAAAAATTAAACATCAGATCTATGAGAGCGCCTTGACCCTTCAAAACGAGATGGTGTTTCATTTCATCCGTGGCTTTAAATTGGTGATGATGGTATCCTGCTGCTCTGCGTCCCTCCATTATTCACTCCGAAGGATAACCATAATTGCTTAATGCGGTGTGAAAAAACGGTAAATGGTTGCTACAGACATAGAAAGGAATGTATGTGTCCAAACCTAGCGTGATGTTGAGACAGCACCCATCTACATGCATGTAGGTTCTGTTCCTACAGAGATTAGGACAAATATCCTTAGCTGTCATCATTAATCATTTACTGTTTTACACCTAATGACTGAACACTTTGTTATGAACCTTACAGGTAATGGGACTGGGGTCCCAAGGATGATTTGTTGTTGGAGGAGGTATAATAAACAAAGTTGCTGATAACCTTATCCAATGGGGGCTTTGCAGACCTTTAATGTCTGCTCTAATTAATTATTATTGGGATTGTTTATTTGTTTGACGGGTCAATCACTTCCAAGTTGAGTAAAGCAGTTATTTTACGTAAAGCCTGAACCACTGGCTGGTGCCTCTGATGGCATCATTGGCCAAATGCACATGATATATTTACTTTGAAAAGATTTCTTCTTCTTTACATGGGAATCTGAAAACAACTGAAGTGCTGTTTACGATACTATTACCACCATACTCAAGTGATACCGTACCAAATGCAGGCATTCGACTGAAGAAGTTTCTATACTACTCAATGCTGCTGGAATGCATTCTCTGTTCGCATAATCTGGTTGGAATTCATCTTTTGTTAAGCGTTTGAAGATCCAATAACCACTAAAGCGTATTTCATGCAAGAGAGTCAGTAAAAACAAATGGAATGGTCAAGGTTGTCATATTGACATTTAAGGTGTATTGATTTACGTCAACTCAGGCACTGAGTCACTTGCAAGAAAAAAATTGTCACCTTAAAGTTGCCTGTAGCCGCAAGCGATATCCTTTGAGCTGCACAGTGAATAAAATGTTTTGTTGGTCTATTGCTTGCGAACTGTTAAATAGTAAAGATAACAAGGCAGCAAAACATCCTTTCATTTTATAGTTATAGTTGACTAATGTATGCAAACTTGCCACTGTAGGAACACTGGTGAAATAACCTTTGAAACTAGCTACAATACAACCACGCGCATCACAGGTTAGGATAAGTGTGTGTTGTGCTGTGACCAGCAAATTTGTGGTATTTCTGTTTGAAAAATGACTTAAATCATCAAAATTGTTTCCATTTTTTGGAACAATTTATGAATTTTCTGCCAATCAACTAATTGATTAATCTGCTAGTTGTTTTAGCTCTGCTGTTGTGCATTAGACAAAACTCCTCACATATAAAACAAAAAAACTTTACCCATTGTGTTTTGCATTTTCTTATTTTAAAAGGCTGTGAGTCATTCAGTCGGACAACAGAATTTTGTAAAATAACATATTACCATACATGAATCCACCGTCCATATACATCAATATTAAATTATTGCCCATCCCTATCCTTCACTGAGAATGTTTAGATGTGGTCCATAAACTGTATTAGCCTGAGAGTAGGAATCTGGTGCTAAAGCTCCCATCATCATGCCTTTAAAGAGCCACAGATGACACTTGGTATTAAAATGTCAAATTGCTCTCCACTCAGACTAAAGTGATTTTAGTTGTGATTATGTACTATTTCCCCCCTGTCAACAGCGAGAAAAAAATAATAATCAAAAAATGTGCTAATTGGTCATGGGGATTGGTGGAAGACTTCAGTATTTTATGTCTTTGACTTCCAAATGAGTTTGGGAAAGGAGAGGCTGTCACTCTGGCATAGAGGTTTTGCGGAGGAGGGGCGGCTGCTGGCGCAGCCTCAAATTGAAATGATGCACTGTTCCCCCTCACTGCAGCCAGAGCTCGCAGTAATTAAATGCCTCATTGTTGCTTCTTGGGAATTTGTATTGAATATTTTATACAGCGTAATTATTATTTGGGTGTGGGTGGGACGTGGATGTAATCACCTTGGCTGGCTCTTTGATGAAATACTTGGTTTGGCTGTCGTGCTTTATAACTGCTTTGAATGCCCTTCTGGGCTTTTACTTACTTAATGTCCATGCTATTTCCAACTGCTGTTATCCAGCTCTGGTTATACTATTATTGAATGTTGGCTTCCAAATCTGTTGGCACTTTCTGAATGTATAAATGCTTTTTTGTAATTTGCTGAAGAGTAATACATGGCATGACAATGGCATGACCTCAAAACCTGCAAATTAAAATGTGTCCTTCACATTTTGTCTCCCACAGAGGACGCCGGTCAACAATGGTGAAGCTTTTCGGTGGTTCTTTTAGAGAGGCGAGCCATGGCTGCCCCATCCAGCCGCAGGAGGGCAGGTGGGACTCTTGACTCTCTGCCAGAACACTTAATGGGTTTACAGGACCCAAGGCGCCCAACACATTTGAGGAGGACGAGAGAAGAAAAGTGGACAGACAAAAAGATAAATGGAAACATAATGGTGTTGTTTTAAATCTGTAATTTCCTTTTCTGTGTAATTATTGTACCTTTTGACAGTATCATAATGTATATTTTTGGTGTCTATGAATGTGTTTTCAGTGTGGCTGTAAGTTTACAGCCTATGTAAAGGACTCAAACAGACAATCATACTGATTCCGTCAAACCGAAGAGGCCACAAGGATTGATGATGTAACAAACACAACCCACTTTACTCTGGAGCAATAATCTATTCTGTTGATTATTCTTCAACCTTTCATTTCTGTCCACTCTTGAATTATTTCATCAAGCTGAATCATCTTCTAGTTTTGTCTTTAGGTTTATTTGAAAAACCCTATTTTTTTTAAATGCCACACTAATGGTAAGACCGTCGCTGGCAATGTGATCTGTCTTGTTAAGAACGATGAAGGACGGCAGCAGTGCTTCTGTGACAGACTTGTTGATGCATTTTCTCATTTGAGTGGACTCACTGCAGAACAGGGCACATTGTCTTGTGTGGTGAATTTCACTTCTATAAAATCCGATTGGCCGTCATTTGATTGTGACAGCAGCAGAGGTGTACGAGTCAGACTGCTGTCTGGAGGTCATATTTTCAAAGATGATCTCAAAGTACATGTTTTTAACAAAACTATGTATGTCTTCAAACCTTGTTTTTTTCTTTCACTAAAGGTTGTAACTGTCTAAAAGGTAGAGAGTAATGCCAGTAAAGGAAGTGTATGTTATGTTGAAACCATTCAAATTTAGAATTAATTACAGTACACTATACATATTTGACAAATCAGATGTTGTTCTGGAGCTGAGGGATGGTCTGGACTTTTCTCCAGCCCAGTAAATGACAGTGCTTTCTCCTGCAAAGTAAAGTTAACACATTCCAAAAACTAAATTATTCAATAAGTTACTCATTGTCTTAAACCCTATTGTTGCATGTGTAAATGTGTTTTGGTTTTAAAGATTACTAAGAATTTGTATATCGTTGTTGTGATGCTTTTATGTGTTAAAATAAAAAAATGACTTCAGTAAAAGACATGTTGACAGTAAATGTTTGATGTGACGGATTCTCCAAAGATAGGAAAAATAAATCTACCTATGTAAAAAGTTTGTGATCAAGTATGATCACCTGATTAAAAACCTGATTTTTTTTTCCTCCCGCAAAGCATCAACAGAAATAACAACCAGAAGGAAATGGGAGGGAACGGGAATGAAACAGCATTGGTTGCCTCCCCAGTCACGTAGTCCCTTGAATACTAAAATGTTGCACGGAGAAGAGTGGTTCCCAGAGGCAGCAGACTTTAAAGGACTAGTGAAATCCCATGTGGTTTGTCATGCTGGAATGCTCTTGGGGGGGAGAACAGGAGGGTGGTGGTGGGGTTTTGGTGGTGGTGGTGAAAGGGGGGGGGTTGAAGTGAGACAGGCTCCTGAGATAGCTTGAGCAACTGAGCGATTGCCGGGTCTTTGGGTTTCAGGGGTAGGGAGTGGGAGTGGGAGTAGTTATGGGAAGATTGGAGGGGGCAGCAGTTACAGGGAAATAGAGGATAGAGGCACATTTGGGTGGGTAGCTGAGGTAGGGAGGGGCGTCAGTGCTGAGGAGAACGAACAGAGAAGGAGGAAATCATCCAGGACCGACTTCTCCCCTGACTGAACACGCTTGCCATCACCCAAATTGAACTGCTGCCTGGTTAGGGGCCAGCCAGGAAGACGGCTGGAAGTGCTCTGTGTTTGTAGCAATGTGGCATCTGAGGCGGCCAATCCCCCTCACTGGTCATCAGAGGTTGATAACGTGCATCAGGGGAATGCTGGCTCGCTCACTCCCTGGCCGGTGAGATTAAATAACATCAGAGACAGCGCTGTCTAATCCCCTCCCTCCCCCACTGCTCTCTGGAACTGGGATTTAAAGTCCTCAGGCCCCAGTGGTAATGTTCAGTTTCCTGCTTCAGACGGGCAGAGACAGAAGCTGAGGACATACCAGGACTACATTAGCCAGTAAGCAAGGTGGTGGGAATACACGATGAGTCCTCAATGCTCATGGATCTAGAGGTTCAAGCCGACATGTTTTGGACAGTGACTGTCATGCAAACTGACAAACATCACATGGAGATGACCCTATTCCTCACCCATTCTGGACCAAACCAATTTTCTCAAAAACTGATTTTGAAGCTGAATATTATTCATAGAACTCTTCGCAGAACAGATCTACATTTTTCGGGAAATGTGCTTATATGCTTATTTTTCAAGAGCTTAATGACAAGAATAGAAGAAAAACAAGATGGTATATCTGTGTTAAGTATGGAGAGGTGCAGCAATAAGCTTAGCATAGTTTAGCACTGCTGAACTGCTGAAATCATGGAAGGTGGATCTTTACAGCTAAGTCTGACAGGGAAAGAACAACACGATCAGTCCCAAATATTCCCTCATTGCACAGGAAGCCTGTGTGCATGAACAACTGTGGTAAGAACAACAAAACAAAGTTAAATCCGGCATGAAGATGGTCTGAAGTTTATGTGATGAGGAATGGAATGAATGATTTACAACTGACTGTTTGACCACTTACTTTAATGTTAACCCTTCTTGCTAATGTTGATCACTTCGCTGCTCGTGTTCCTGGTCCTTTGTTTTAGCAATTTTTCTGCCATATATTTGCGGATCTCATCAATTAACAGCTGATTTGCTGATTGCTGTCTTGTTGATTGAACTGATAGCAAAAACTACAAAAAAATAAAATCTGGGTTAAAATAAACCAGTTAAGCTTTAAGAAGAATGTGTAAACCTGATCATTAACCTTTCCCTGTTTATGTCCATTTAAAAAAAGTGAAGTGTTGTTTTATTCAATATGATATCAAAACACTAAGAGGGATTCCATTTTAGACTTTAGAGGCATAAAGACGCCAAAGCAGCCCTAATATACCATCAATCTATAAATACACTGTTCTGACTAAACAAACAGTTCATGTGTCCATATTCATCAGATATTAGGCTGATTTAAGATCTGCATCACCCTCTCGGGTTCTATTTCGCAATAATGACCAGCTCGCTCTACATTATCCCTTACATAACAGACTGTAGAATGCTGTGATTGACCTATCAGAATCAAGTATTCAACCAAGCTGTGTAATAAATAATATTATTGTCCCCTTGGAGTCCAATATTTACTCTGTTTTGATCTTCACCAACTCCCAAGATGAATAACTGGGTCTTTAGCTTGTTAGATGTTTGACTTTGTTTACTAGTCACTGGTTACAGTACAAGTAAAGAAAGATCTGTACAACAATTTTATGCTGGACAGACTTAACCTTAGACTGGACTACCAAAACAGAGAGGCCTAACTAAACCCATTTGGGCAGGAGAAGCAACAGAATGAGCTAAAAGCACCTTTCACACTATGCAGCATAATAATGAGAGATGCTATACATTTTTAATTAATACATTTTTTAAAGATTCTTTTTTTGGCCATTTTCAGCATTTCTTTTGCTAGGACAGCAGAAATATGAAAGGGGAGAGAGAGGGGAATGACGTGCAGCAAAAGGCTGCAGGTCAGCGTCGACCCGGCCTGCTGCGTCGAGGAGTAAACCTCTATATATGGGCACCCGCTCTACCAACTGAGCTATCCGGGTGCCCGATACTATACGTTTCATTCATTTACTTGACTCATTCATTTTCATTTTTTCCATGCCACTGAAAGTGTCAGTGCTGCTGTCTGGGATGCTTTCAAAAAAGAGCTGGAGCAATGTGGATTCTTAAATAATTCCAGTAAGTACCAACAAAACCTCTTGTTGACCCATATTAGTGAGAAATGATGTAATCCTGTCTGAGAAATATCAGTTGACAAATAAAAATTGTACTAGTTTTCAATAAATGCTGAAATAAGAATTTTAAAGCTGTGCACTCAATTTGAACCAGACTGTATACACACACACACACACACACACACACACACACACACACACACACGAAGAATGATGATGCTGAAGTCACATGAACAACAACATGAACTAGTGAGCATAGCAAGCCAAATAGTGCAGAGTTTCTGGAGATAAAATCTCTCGATCAACTAGAGAGCAGAAATATGAACACTTAACTCAACAGGGAAAAAGGCTGTTACCAGGGTGCTTTGGATCTTTTATGATTTTAGTAGCATTTGTGTTATCAGCCAAACAACACTATATGAAGCAAAAGTTGTCTTATCCGATTACTCGATTAATGGATGGAATAATCTGTAGAATAGTAGACTAATCGATAGCTGCAACCATACACCCAAATATCCTCCAAAATAAATACAGGTCCCTCTGATGCCAATGGGTGCAAGGGGTTAGTGGGCCAATCAGATGTGCTTACCCTCTCTGTGTCCTCCACAGAAATGCAAAGTCTCTGTGATAATCCCTTTAGGGAGTTTGACTGAGAATGCGCCCTCACTCTACTGGCATACTTCTTGGCACTGAGCAGTGGAAAAATCCACACACCTTCCTGCGAGGAGGCGCTACGACAGGACACGTACTATCAAAAAAATAAAGCAATACTGAAGGAATATTGAATTACAGAAGTGAAATGTCCTTTAACTAATCTGCCACATTATAGGTGCTCTAAGCAATGTTGGGGGATGTTACTTCTTGTTGACGTTTTTCATTTTCAAAGAAAAACAAGAGTAGCTTGCCCCTCCCTTCCCCTCCCTTCTGTACTTCCACGCACAAACCCCCCACCCCCAAATCCTTCTTGTCGGTTATTGGCTGGAACGCTGGAACACTGTTCGTGGTGCAGGTGGGCACAGTTTGTTTTTGTTGCTGTTTGTAGACCCTGGGCTGTCTACAGAGACCGTGTTTTTTTTTACAATGTGCTCGCAGCTCGCAGATAGCGGTGAGATGTTTGCTGTATGTGACAACAAATGTTGTAGCCTAAAACAAGTGTGACATTTTTTAGGGCACCTTTAATTAAAACAAAATGATCTCATGTTCTAATTTCAGGGTTGAAGCCATCTTGAATATTTGTCATTTCATCAACCCCTCCAATAAATCTAAATGCTTATGTAAATAAATCCAAATTTCCTTCATCTCTTACTGTAAATTTGCACATACAAAATGTGAGCCCCTTACACAACGCACATAGCACTTTCCCACACTGAGTTACTCACACACACACACACAGAGGACAGAGTATGAGACCAAAAGAGAACGACATGTAGAGCCTCCCTCCCCTCCTCCCTACCTTGTCTTTCATTATTTATTTACTGTCTGCAGTTTTTCCATTGCACGCATATTGATGCAGAGAAAGCAGGGTGTGAGTGCGTGTCAGAATCATTTCCTGACGAGGGAGACAAGGTGGAAGTAATCAGCAGAGCGCTGATGCAATATGACAGCCCCTAGAACCGCTGGTACACAGTTAAGAGCAGGCGGGAGAAGAAAAACATCTCCCTACTGAAGGAAGGCAAGATTTGCACAAGCAACATTTGGCTGGAAAGTAGATTTACAAAGTTCTAAAAGTTTGAGGGAAGGAAATCGGGTTCTAGGGCTGTTTTGTTTGAGCTCATCTCTGAAATGTTCTCCTAAAGTGTAAAAGAAATCTGAAGCAAAACAGTGTATTGTGTTTTTTATATTTTATTATTAGCTGTCCATTTTTTTAGAAACTGTTTAGTGCTTCCACTTTAGTTCCCTGCGGCACCCTCTGGGAATTTAAGTAATTTGGAATATATGTAGTGAATAAGTGCTGGTTTCTACAATCGTGACCCATGTCCAGATTTTTTTTGATGAAATTCCCCATTGGCAATATTAATAAAAGCAGACAATTTATATTTTTTTTTCTGAAGAAATTCAATTAAATAAAGTCAAAAATTTCAGTATCTAGCTATAAGCAGCAGTACAGAAAGGAAGACAGACTTACAAGGTATGCAGAGAAGCCAGCAAGGTGTCTCTCTCTCTCTCTCTCTCTCTCTCTGCAGCCATCACCGCGCGCATTGAGACGGCCGAGCACGACAGCTTTTGTCCCCCACTTCTCCCCATGTAACACACCTGTACATATCTCATTCACACACCTGTACATTTCTCCTTCACACACCTGTACATCTCTATCCAATACATTCCTATCTGTCTTTGTCATCACCATTCTCCATCTCTTGCATACGTATGTAGAGTCACCCTCACCTTGTCTTACACAGACGCACATGCACAGACACCATCTGCTCATCCCGACAGCCAAACCCTTCCTTGGTGTAGTAATTGATGAATAAGAAAGACGGTGCATTTAGGGTCTCCTTTTCACATGCCAACCCGAGAGAGTAAACGGGCAACTCCACACTCAAACACACACACTTATGCACACACATACCGACAAATTCAAACACATACAGAGAGGTGTAAGCATGCTGATTGATTGATTGGGGTGGTAGGTTTCATGACGGCTGGCAACATTTCTCCACATCATGTCAACGCCCATGGCAGCAAGAGTCTCAGAGTGATCTCTGAGGAATTAGGTAATCAAAGTCAGCAGGGCTGGATTCCCGGGTGGTGCCTGTGCAGCAGCCTGAACAGATTCAGAATAAGGATTATGTTTGTATAAAACTAATTTGCATCAGGGAAAACTGTAATGGAAACGTTATCGAATTTATCTGCAAAACTTTAAACTGGTTCTGTATCTGCCTCTTCCCAATGTGCAATCAGTTTTAGTAGCTTAAACTTAGCAGCAAGAGGGAAGCAGGATGCAATCCCTCATCATCCCCAGTGTCCTGTGTTTTGCACGCCAAACCACCCACCCTTAATCTCCTCACCACAACTTCTGTGCAGTACAGGGATGTCGCACCACCTGGATTCAAAGAAAATGCAGTGCTAGCTAATGGCATTACTTGGCATATGTTTTTTCAACCCATTTACTCTTTCCTGATGGCAGTGTGTGAAGCCTGAACCCACACTAATTGCAGAACATTAAACCTATTCAGAACCTTATTTAAAATAACCAATCACCAGTTCAATCTTTAAGAGCTCCAACATTATCTTGCAGCCATTCAAGAAAATAAGATTCAACAACACAGTTAGTGGAGAAACTGTCAGTGTGACAAAATGTCATATTTACATTTATCAAATGTCAAAATATGGTGCAAACTGTGTGATTCATAGCAATCTTTCAAATGTCCAGACTTTTCTGCCAACGTTTAAGAAATTAGGGGTAAAACATTGATTGGGTTGATGTATTTATAATATTTCTTCTTAAATTTCTAGCACAAAAAAAGAATACTGTAAGTAAAGCATACAATAATTCCCTTTCTCTGCCCGGCACATTTAAGCCTCAGCCAAACCCTGCTGACCAAAAGTTAAGTATCAGATACGTACAGTATCTTTGAAGGCGTTTTCATCCACTTATCGCTCAAGTTATCACTCATCCTTCAACTTATCCACATGTCCTTTCATCCGTGCATTAACCTCTACCTATTCATCATCTGTCCATCCATCTATCAGCTGCTGCACTAACCCACCAAGTCCAGCCAAGTGATCCAATGAAGTCATTACCTCCTCCTATGAGAACATAAAACACTGCTTGGCTTTGTTGAGATCACTGACCAAAAACTCATAGCACAACAAATAACCGTGCTAACACCATAAGCATGTTTGGTGAATGTTGGGAAGAGGAGATGGTGGAGTGCAGAGGAAGCACAGGGAGGGTCCAAGTGTCAGGTCCCATTGGGGTCAGAGGATGGCGGCTACATTTACCAAAGCAAACAGCCCAGAGGAGCAGAGTACTTCACCTGTCGCTGTGGATTACTCCATTATCACATCCACCAGTCTCACGGTGTCCCATTCAAACCACTCACTATTCAAAATTCATACAACATGCAGAATGGTGGGTGCTATAAAATGTTAAACTGCGGCAAAGCTCACATTTTAAAAGAGACATTGGGATAGTTGATGTGAGAGCAAAAGGAGATTCATTTTTACTGGAACAATGAAAGAAGTCACACTTCATGTGAATATGATGTACAAAGCTACAATAGCTTGTTTTGTTTTTTAAACATCAATAAGTATTTCTGAATGTAACGCAGAAAGCACGGCTTTGATATGCGGTAGATGCAAAGAAATATATAATATATAGACAATGTAACAATATGCAACACATGCTGCATGCCACCTCCCAAGCAAATACATTCATATTGGACTATCTATTACGACAACATTTAGTTCCAATGCAGAAAGCATGCTGCTGTATACAGAATCCACCTCTGACTACACAATACATTTTAAAATATATATAAATGTAACATGACAAGATAAAAAAAGTAAAAAAAAACAGCACTTTGTCTTCATCCAAACAATGTACAAAATTAAAAAAAAAAGAGAGTAAACATAAAAATACAACTTTATTACCACTGTTGGCAAGTATGAGGCTTATAGGAGATACAATTTGGTGAAAATTAGAAGCTGTATTTGTATGCATGCGAGTCCATATGCACTATATGGACACATTCTGTCATTAACCAGATGTGTAAAAGCCATAATGAAGTGCATTGATTGCAGAAACTTGAAGGTTTTTTTAAAACTGAGATGAACCCCTGAGCTATTTTTTGCCCATTTACCCTTATAGATAAGGGTATCACTGACAAACTGGTCACCTAGCTTCCTAATACGTTTACCATGCTGTATTTGTAATAGAGCCCGACCGATATATCGGTGGGCCAATATTATTGGCTGATATTAGGCACTACATACATACATACATAGTTGTGTACATTGCATAAATATAAAATATTGTATTTAACATTTAATGAACTGAATGACCCACTATGGTGTAGTAAAAAGTAAAGTTCTTTTTAAATTTCAGCATGAAATTCTGGACGGTAGACCTAAAGCTGGTGGCTGCAGGTGGATTTAGGCTGCAACGCAATTTAGCCTGCAGCAATATTGAATGCCAAGGCACTCATAATACCACTGTGGTTTAGCCAGGTAGCAAATGGAACATGGGAAATGGCACAAAAGACATATCCAGGGTAAAGAGCCATCCCTGGAGAGAAGAGTGACACCAAGGAGTCCCTCTTCTCCTTCTCAGCAGCATGATTAATAACCCCTGTGCCCCATAATCTCTCCATCATCTATCTATGTAAATGCCCCCGGATCTGCAGCGCCACCACACTTTGACTGATGGCTGTTCCACAGCATTGGGCTTGATGTGTGTGTGTGTGTGTGTGTGTGTGTGTGTGTGTGTGTGTGTGTGTGTGTGAGAGAGAGAAACACACACACACAAAACGTGAGTTTAAGTGGATGGAAAGGAAAATATGAGAATAATCCCATTGTCCCTCTGCCTTGTCACCGTAAGCATGGCCTCACAGAGACACTTACTGTTACGAACACCAAGATCACACACATTGCGAGAGGATAGCACAGCACACAAGAACATGGCACAGGGGAGGTTACGATTTACTCCTACAAACAAGAGACAAAATTAGATTTGGCCAAATAATTAAATGAATTCTTATTTTATACCCTTAGTCCCTCTACTCCAGCAATGGCAGTTTCAATAAATAGGTTGAATGGGATTAATTAGGCATCTCAAAGCACCATTTTAAATATTACATCAATTATTAATGCTTGTATAATTTTTATTCAATGAAAGTGTCTTTTGTTCATATTAGTAATGGGTTTCATGGATTTTACTTAGTTTGTAGGGCTGGAATTGTATCCATCTCTACAGAGATATACTGTACCTATGGATTTTTAATTTTGTTGCCGTCGACTTTGAATGTGTATTTTACGATGATAAAATCATAAAAAAAAAAGTATTTAAATGGAGTCTGGTGGGTTTTGTGAGCCGTTTCATGTTAAACAACAAAGATTTTACTCTTTAACAAAAAAGGTCGACCTCTGTATGAATTATTTCAAAAATGTTGTCAGACAGAAGAATAATCTGAGCGTGACAGTGGCAAAATCAAACTCTTTTGTGGATGTAAATTAAAGGTGCTCAATTGCCCATTAATGCTACATTGCAGCTTATTTTACTAGACCAATTTCAAAAATTGTTGTTCCCATCAGTCACTTAGACACAAAAACATGGGGAAAAGGGTCCAGGTTGAAAAACACTAAAGTTATTGTTTAATATTGTGAACTGTATGTGTCCAAGGCATTAATGTTTACACCCAATAGTATGTCATGCATAAACTGGTAGAGTACTAGGTCAAAATAATCAACCAGTATGACTTGCACAGAATCACACCATTTACCAATATATATACCCAGTCCAACGTCAATAAGCCAATTTTTTAGCAAAGCTGTAAGATCTCATGTGCACGGAAGTCACATTTTTAGCACCTCTCTTACCACCTTTGTTCTGTTCACAATGCACACTGAAGATACAAATAAATGGGTAACATTTTATTCTGGTCAAAATGACTGTATTTTGTGTCATGAAGCTAAATATAATCTATAATATAGCTAAGCTACTCAACAAAGCAAGATGTTACTATATGTGCATTTTCAAAAGGATGAATAATACAAAATGTCATGTTTTACACCGTCACAAGTACTACTGCTGCAACTATCACTATTATTATTATTACAGCATTATTATCACTATTTTATTTAAGGTATAGATAAGTGAACACCTTTAAAAATAGAGAAACTATTTAATTTGTTAAGATATGTTTAAAAGTGGTCTTTCAACATGCCAATGATACAATAGATTGCACACATTTTTGCAGATGTTTATTTCATGGTTTTACAATTTTGGTTAATACTGTTCATGTAATGACTTACAAAATTGAACTAAGTTGAACATAAATAACATTTCATTATTATTCTTAAACTTATATACTTATATATCTCCACCAAGGAGGGTATTTTTTCGGCACGGTTTGTCTCTTGGCTTGTTTGTCTGTCAGCAGGATTACGGAAAAACTACAGGTCCGATTTTTATGAATCTTGGTGGAAGAATGTAGCATGGGCCGTTCAATTTTGGAGCTCATCCAACTCACAGGGCAGATACATAATTTATTTTTTATGGGCATTAGTAACCATTGGCGTGGTGTGACTTTTTTACTAGTTGGGGCTGCAGCTTTGTAGGTAGCTCCATGTATATTGGTTATCTGCATTACGTTTGCAGCTGCAAGCCGGGACGCCGAAGATAAAGACACTCAGTGGCTACGTTTAGATGTTGAGTTTCATTTTTTGTTTGTGTGATTATCACATTATATTTATAGTCTTAGCGTTTCACAGCATCACGCTATAATCATTATGTCATTATATTGCATTATGCAACATAAGTTCAATAGTCGTCCTGACTGCTGGTTCTTCTGATTAATAGTTAAGAGTCATGCTGACAACGTTCCACTGAAACGTTCCACTTCCGGGATTGTTCAGGTGCTGTTGGAAATTTCACTGATATGTTTCATTTCAGCTGGATGTCCGTTACCTTTCTCTTTCTTTGTGTTGGCATTTTAAACTTTGGTCTATTTCTGAGGACTATGGTTAACTGCTCCTCAGATCTCTGCAAAGTAAATCCGGACAGTTAACTAGACTATCTGTCCAATCTGGGTTTTCTGGTGCATGACTAAAACAACCTTTGAACGTACACATGTTCCACACAAACAAGTTCCTTCCCGAGGCTATTCTGCAGAGGTGCTGTTGCTCCGTGCTGCAGCCCCTCCTCTGCAGCACCATGGAGGAAGGTCTAGCAATGCGAGACTAAGCTGACGGTAACCTGCGGCTGTCGGTGAGTATTTAACTCCTTGCTGTGCAGTGGTTGATGACATATTATGTGCTGTGCTTGATTTGCCTAGACTAAAGCTGCCATGTCCTTGTTATTTCAGTTTACACATTTTATATCTGTATGATTATAACGGGTTTTCTGGTGTGAAGTATGTAAAATATCTCCAATTTAGAAGTACATAATAAATGCCCAGCTGAGATGAGGTCATATTTATTCATAATTTTCAATCGTTTTGACAATATATACAGACATATCTGCATATCATAGAAGACTAGACTATTGGGCGGCCAGAGAGCTCCATTGGTAGAGCGGGCGCCCATATATAGAGGTTTACTCCTCGACGCAGCGGGCCCGGGTTAGATGCTGACCTGCGGCCCTTTGCTGCATGTTATTCCTCTTCTCTCTCCCCTTTCATTTTTTCAGTTGTCCTGTCAATAAAGGCCTAAAAAGGCCCAAAAAATAATCTTTAAGATTGGATTATTGGCCTTGGCAGAGGTCTGCACTCGAAGAGTGCCCTTCTAGTTATAAAGCTAACTAAAAACTAAAATTCTCACCTTTAAAATGGAACCCAGTGGATGTTTGAAAGTTAATAAATCAATCTATGTAATGGGCTTAAACATGTAGAACCAGCAGTATGATCTTTCAAGGCAAATTTGTTCATTTAAGATTGGAAGACAGGGTTCAATATTTTTGCACCACTATGTTTGTATGTTTCCTAATGGTTGAGTAAATATGGGATGGTGAGTGCTTTGTGTAACATTGTCTAAATGTGCAACTGACTCTGACTCGTTTGAGGACAAAAGGGAAATATCAGAGGGGAACTCTGTTTCAAATACAGTAGATCCAGCTGCAATGCATCTGGGATGTATCTTTTGACAAATAAATATGATTTATGCTAGACATGTTATTGCAAATTTTGTTTTCTCTATATGCAGCAGTGCATATCCAACAGTTTACATCAGTTCCATGTGTTCATCATGAAAAGGAGTAGCAATGATTATCTCTCTGATTGAAATAAGGATGGAAATTGTGATGTCACTGCTTCGGTTGAATCAGTAGTCTCTCATCACAGATTATATATTCTCAAACCTGCAAGATGTCCTTTGGGTGATCCAACAAGAACCTAACAAATATTGACCTAATTCTAGTTTAATGCCAAGGGTAAACCTGATCTGATTTGCTAATTATCAACCCATCTCAATCTTGTAATTGATAATTACAATTGACTGCAGCTGAAATGAAAACAGACACTTATTGATTAGATGCTATCTAGGTGTTGTTTGAAGATCCTTTACCTTTTCAGATGCCATTCCAGCTATGTGTTCATTCAGAAATCTAAGGTTCTGTGTTAAAGTTAACACAAGATATTATGGACTGCAAACTTATTCTCCGCTACTAAACGTTATTATGCAACATGGCAATTCTAAAAATGATACATTGTTGTAAAGTTAGTTAAAGTACATTATTTACGGTATATTCCCTGTTCTTTCACTTTCTTCTATTCAGTGGTCTGTATTTGTCAGCAGAGATTTTTGTTTTGTTGTTTTATTTTGTTTTGAGGTAAAACCTATAGTAAGTAGTTACAGTTAGGCATTTTTTGGCCTTATTTAAAGGAGATGAAATAAATCCCTACTAACCGCAGCAATTAAATTATTTATGCAGCATTTACAATGTATCAAATAACATATAATGCACTTTTGAACTACTAAAGTATCGTCACCACATCAGAAGACTTTCTCCCCTGGATACAAGCCCCCAGAAGAGATGGTTTCCAAGTTTTTCATTGCCACAGAGCGACTTGATGATGATCGCCTTCATTTATATGAGAGAAACTTAGTCACTCTGGTTTTGCTTATGTGTTTACAAGGAAGTTACAATTTAGAGGAAAATGGAGGATAAATATTTGCCAAACAACAACTTTCCCAAAACCCTTCTCTGCCTTAACTGAATATCTCAGTATCCAGAATATAGTCTGCACCCAGCACACACTCCAAAGCACCTTTTTCAGTGAGCCACCCTCACACAGCTCTTCAGAGGGGAGACATGTTGTTAATAATTAAGGCTGTGGCTGGAGGCACAGGGAGGCTAAACTTCCTCTAACAAGTGGCTCTCTGACAGCACAGACATATGGCTCTCGCTTTGCCATATTCTCCTCAGCCCTCCAGACTTGTGCATTTCACACACGTCCAAGGCGGGGGTGAGAAACCTCCATCCTGACTGCCAAAGAACAATAAATCAAATTCCTAATGGTCGGCAACAATCGGATAATTATGAGTGTGGCCGCGTGGCACGGAAGGGGAATTTTCCCCTTCAAATCGAGTTATGTATTTAGACTGATTTCTTGCCAATGCTCTGTACAATCGGTGCAATAGGCCACACTGTTTTGTTATTTAGAATGGAGACCTCCCAAATGTAGACATCTGAACAACATTAGTAAACTTGTCAGACACGGAAGTGATTATCAGTCTGGTATTGCATACCGAGTCTACACTAAAGGCACCAAACTTTAAAATGTTTTTTTTCATGTCACTTTCAAGAAATCTTTTCTACTTGGTTGGTTTCACCTGGTCAATTTTGTTTAAAGGATACAGCTGGTAATTTTTATTTTCATTGTCAACAAATCCTCTGAAAAGCAACACAACTGAACTGATCCTATTGATAAGTATTGCCACCTGTGTGTCCAAAGTAGAGGTGTCACGATTCTCCAAATTAGGCCTGCACGATTAATCGTTATACAATCGCGATCTCGATTCATCCTGTTCACGATTTAATTTGTAAATAACTTTGATTTAAAAAAATATATATATTTATTTATTTTGTTTAATGACTTTGATTCTCATTTAATTTTACGAGTTGACTACATCACAAGCGCAACTACTTTCTTCTGTGAGTTTTAAACATACTGTATAAAATATGTTGTAAAGCGCTCCCAAGCGCTGCAATGCTCTCCCTTCTCTTCATTGAAGCCTTTATGTTTACAGGCTTGTGGTGATGTGCAATGTTCTATAGGTGCCAAAAAAAACATCTATGTTTGGTACTGCCAATTTGTTTTGTTTTGTCATGGTCAAAACAATCGCGGCAGAGAATCGTGAAATCAATTCTAAGCAAAAAAATCAGGATTCATATTTTTCCCTGAATCGTGCAGGCCTACCCCAATTTTTTTTTAAAGCACAGGTTGCTATGCCATTTTAGACTTGACTTTTATAAAATATAATATCTTTGATCACAATGTACCACACTACTATGTCAAATTTAAAATGTAGAAGATGACATTCATGTCCACAACAAACAAAAAATAATAAAAACAGCCATGTCCATAGCCTTCTCTGAACAATAAAGTGTCTTAAACTATTTCCAAACAGTTGAACATATACCACACAGATAACTATCATGTTAGTTGTGCTGCCAGTGGAAGAATATGGTTCATGCATATAGCAGAGCTTGCAAACTGTGGCTTTTTTGTCAACAACGCAAATGTTGTCAACATAACTCACTGGAAATCCAAACTATGTCCACACTGCCTACTTCTTTTGACTGGCTGTAGTTAAATAAAAGGAGGGTGACCAGCAGCACTTTAACACTAGTGTTGACAAACTGACCAAAGAGCCGGTTAATTAACCCGAGTCGTGTCACTGAACCAGGAGAATGAAAGGACTCACTCCTGTTTTTTTTTTTACCTCATTCGTGTCGGCAGCGCTTCGCTCAAGCTGAGTGTGATCGATGTATGCTCCGTTGTTTGTGTTTAGCTGGTCTTCTTCTGCTACTGTCTGTGTAGTAATCTAGCTCATTAGCGTCTCCAATGTTTTGGTAGTAGAATCATATTCTCTTAATATATCCATGCGGGCTACATGTCTGTGTTCTTTTCCACTTGGCAAGCCGACGGGACGTGACATGAGGGCGTGGCAGCATCAACGATTCCATTTTTTAAAATTTTAAATTCAAGATTGATTTCGATTTAAAATCGAAATTGTGACACCCTTGATACAAATGGTTTTTTCTTCTGTGCCATAGAACTCAAAAAGACATCAGTGAGCTACACTGTCGCCCTGATTGACACGTTCCTTCATTACAACGTAAAGTACATGGGCACTGTAATTTAAGTCTATCCCATGTACCGCTGCCTTATAACAGCATACAAAATGTGTATTATTCTGCAGTTGTAAAGAGTCCAACATATAGGTTATTTACCTCTTTTTAACAAATTACTTACCCCTAAAATGAAAAAATAAAAAAATAGTTTAGTTAAAAGTAAGGCTGCCAATATGAGGAAACTATGCAATAATGTTGTTGAATAAAGCGCTTTACAATATTTCTTAAATATACATATTAAAGTGTACTCAGTTCTGCTGCTTTCAGTATACTGCTAAAAAACAAAAACTACAAAAGAAACTAGTTCCAACTTTTTTATTTAACAAATTGATCATTGAACCAAAAGCAGTTTTCTACTGATACTCTCTACTAACTTAAAGAAATGTTAGAATGTCTTTTGTAATATGTTGCTGTCTTCTGCAATGTGTTTGATTTCACCGTGACGTTAAAAAAAATAATTGATTTTGCAACCAGTGGGCTAATGGGGGTCAGAGCCATAGACAGTGTAGGACGTTAGAACATTCTGAAAGACAAACAGAAACATATTGTTGGTTTTGGTCATTTCATTAAATTTGCTTAAAATATGAAAAATATAGAACACCACCAGCCTTACCCTTCACATTCAACTCTTTGTTTACAGTACTGCATTCTACACATTACACACTCTGTAACCTACCTCAGATAAACTGTCAATTTCCTCATTATGCAAGCAGAGAAAGAGGCTTATCTGCTGTAGCGAGGACTGAGCCAGAAAACCAGTGCCAGGCTAAAACCCATTAATGTCACACCCATTAGTAATGACTGCTAATGAGTTATGGTTGCCCATTAGAACACATCAAGACACACCACACCATTTTTTTGTCCTTTACACAGTGATTCAATGTTGGAACGACTACAAATCTTGCAAAGTATGCCAAACAAGTCTGATAAAGTAACACATTTTGTCCAGTTAAGGTACAGACTATGGCGTGATGTCATTCAATAACATTTGGACTTGTATCCAGTGATTTTAGAAGCAATGGAAGCAAAACCGCCAAAACCTTTCCATGGCACGCACCAACTATACTACTTTTTGGGGCAAACTAAGCCTTTGGCCAGGGAGAAGAACCGTCATTTTAAGCAACTATTGCCTTTCCTGCTTCCTTCCCCTCTTTCTGTTGGGTGGGGGAAGGGGGGACAAATCTTGTTTTGATGCTGCGCTGTCAGGGGGCTAGCCAGAGAGGATAGTAAACACTGCCTTTGCAGAACATTTAAAATCAATCCTTCAGCCACAGGCCTCACAAACCCCCTTTTCCCAGAGCCTTTCTTCCTCTCTCCCCTCTCTGTAATGTGTCTGCTGCTCTCTGAGAATAGAGGCAGCACTTAAAAGCTGGGCGTAGGGGCTGAGTTTTGTGACAACAGCTCCGGCTTTTATTACCATGCTGACATGTGACCAGCACCCCCTTCACCACCACCACCACCACCACCCCCAATCCCCAAGAAGCATACATATAGATGTTCACACATTCACGCATGTACACAGTCTCACACGTACACACTCACATCACCCTGATGAGCAAATAATCAGGTCATTAGCCAGTGTGCGTTCAAGTCAATGGCTCATTTGCCAGCATCCAAGCAGTTACCTTTGCTTGTGATTGGCCAGATTAGCTGAAAATCATTTTTTCCCCCGGTGTTATTGCTTGATTAAGTCACCAATTCTCAACCAATAGAAACAGTCAGATACTTCTACCAGACGACCATTGATGGAATACTAATAAATATATAGTTACATCCTAGTATACATATAGTGTCATTTTTCTGTATGTTTTGTCTTACAATAAGTTGAATTTCCTCAACATCTCACCTGTGGTTTTGTCTCAGTGCCACTCCATTAGATGGCTGAGCCGCGCTGTGGTGTCGAGCAGCTGGAGGAGGCCATGTGAAATGTGACCCCAGAAAGGGTAATGTGAACCCCCAGATCCACACCGACAGCACTCTCACTTTGCGCCGGCCCACACTGAGGATTGTGTGCGTCACCCACCACATCCTCCATGGAGCGTTTCATTCCATTTCTTTCAACAGGTGGGGTGACGGGAGGCACCACCTTCCATACAGATTGTCTCGTGGTATTTATCTTTTGTATCCTTGCATTTCTTTACTGAATTGATGAACACCAATGAATTAATTGGGTAAATGTCAAAACAGGAATGCTTGCAATGCAATGGCTGGCAGGTACTGTGTGCTGCACGACCACAACATAGCAACTACATGTTATCCTTCAGTGATGCAGTCATCTTCAAGACCAACCAGTGACAAATATGTCACCTCGAGACCCTGTAATTGTAAATGTCTCCTTTGAGCCAATTGGTGTAATTTCAAAAAATGTAGAGTGTGGAGGTAAGATGTACAGTATCATTTCTACAAGTTCTGTCAAATTGACGGGGAGTAGCTCTGCAGTTAAGACACAGAGACAAGCATAAGGTTGAATACTATTGTTTACATTATCCGCAGAAAAATTATTGGAGTAAACAGGCAAGTTTGATTGTATGCTGTAAATGGCTTTACCCTCTTTATCCCTTAAAATGGCATTCCCGCTATTGACTGAGCGGTGAGATTTCTACGCTGCTGCACATTACTTCAGATAGGGGCTGCTGGTGGTGGGTGAGGTGGGGGTAGAGAGGGATTTCTGGTAGAAACATCAAAGATGTGGGTGTTTCATGCGAGCAAAAGAAGCTGCGGCAAGGGCCAGCTTTCATAGTTCACGAGCAAGGCTTACAAGCAAGGCCCCCCGAGGACCAGACAGCAAAGATGGACACATTTTACCCTCCACACTGCAGACAACAAAAGCTTTGGGCACCAACAGACCGGTGAGAAGGGAATATTCTATTTAATTGACAAAGAAATGTATGAAATCAGACTGAAGACTGAAAGTGCAAATTTCTTTTACTTTTATTTTCAACTCTGATATAGAAATGTGGGAACAATATTAGTTTTTTACAACAACAAAATAATTCTGATTGTTTACTGCCTCTGATTGCACTTAAACAGAATTTTGTTAGATATGTAGCATGGAGAAGAAATAACTTTGGCCATCAAATGCAAGAGCACACATTCAATTTCAATAAATGAATGAATTTTGTATACAACAATAAAGTACCTTTAAATTTTTTATTTTTATGTGAAATGAAACAGATTTACGCAATAAAAATGTCATAATGAAGCTATCCTGATATACAGTAGTAGTAGGGGATGCCTTTGCAGCAGTATTGCCGGTGCGACAAAGTGGTCTGAGCATAGCCAATCAGGCCTGCTTTTTTAAGGGTGCATTGGATATACTCTATATTGCAGTGAATGGAGACATGATATATTTTGTGGCAAGAAACATAGAGGCATGACATGTGTGAGTGTAGTAACAAAACTTGAGACATTTGAGGCAGTTTTGAGTTTGGTTATAAATGCGTCCAGTCATATTTTACCTGCAATTCATCCAATCTATGCTAACTGGAATATAGTGTACACACTGAGAAAGATTAAAAATTATTTAAAAATTATTTACGGTAGTTTTGATGAAGAACTTTAAAGCCTTTGTTGCAGGTTTAATTTTGCAAATAATTTGTGCAGTTTGCTTGTTGGTAATAAATATTTGAACTGTTATCCATTGTATTTGATGGTGTTGGATATCGCAAAACTGAATATAATATGAAAAGTAGGCACTATTTTACAGTGTTTTCTTTTTTCCCCCACAATGCATTGCATGATGTCACATTGGGGAGAAAACAGAGCAGCCTGCGTTGTCTTTGCCACTGGTCTGGCCTAATTAGGTTTTTGTTTTTTTAATATTAACAGTCTATGGTCTTGACCGAGTCCAGGTGACTTTATTATGTTTATAATAATATTGGAGGGAAAGTGAAACACAGCTTACGGACGGGGATGTCGTTCGGCTAGCCTGCTAGGTAAATATTACTGCCTTTGGTGTTGCCTATATATGCGTCCATGTTGTCAACATAATACCTGTGGCGTTAGTGCACCTTTTGTACCATAATTGTATTGAATGAAATAGTATGCTTCTCTCCTATGAGATGGGTGGGTTTTTGTTACGTTACACACAAAGCTAACTGGCTATAGTTAGCCTGTACGTATGCTAGCGGATATAGCTAACGTTGTGTAGCCAGCCAGCAACTTCGGCATTAGAGTTTCGGTAAGCTAATCATGACAGCGTTGTCATCCTGCAGTGATGTTTGAATTGGAGACACGCATATCGGTTCTTTTCCCAGAGATCCTGGACATTATTTTCATTTAAGACGTTAAAAGGAAAAGGAAGCGCAGTCCCAGTGTGCGCAGCCTGGAGGGACGCGTCCTACCACAAGTTGGTATGGTGTGAACCTTGACGTTCACTCGGTGCTATTCACTGACAGTAAAAAGTAAAGTCATTGTATGCACTGCTGCGTTGCTAAATGAAGGAGATAAATGGAGACTTCTTGACAATTCCTCATTTGCCCTTTCATATCTGGCAGGTTTGTAATTATATAGCTGCTGGCCTTTCCACCTCTTCCACATCCCAGTCAGTCGCCATAGTTCTAGTGCTGGGCTGAGACTTTACTCCCCAGTGTGACGTCATCGCCGAATTGACTTAATAAACCTGTGAATACCAAAAATGACCAAAAACTGACATTTAACACTATTTGAAGACATTTTTAAAAATGATATACATATCTTGAATGCTTTTTGTACCCAATAATCAACAGTGGTGGTTAACCTGCAACATGGGCTTTAATAAAGTGCTAATCAGTTTTTTAAATATATACACGTATTAAAGTTGCGCACAAGGTTTTTCACATTGTCATTACGTATTAAAGGTGTCACAATTTAGATTTTTAATCAAAATCGAATTAAGTCACAATCTTGAATATAAAATAAAAAAATGGAATTGTCAATACTGCCACATGTCAAGTCCGGTCAGATGGGCTTTGCAAAAAACTCGGAGCGTTTTATTAACAGAATGATGCATTTAAAATATCGCTCAATCACGCAAATTCATAATTGTGATTAAAATTTGATTAATTGTGCAGCCCTAACAGCTATGTTAGCTGTCTTACCTTTCTCTTAATACATCCATGCTAGCTACCACTGATGTTAGCTACTAGCCAATAGTCCCGGCAGTTTGGGAAGCGCTAATGGCGTTGCATCCATGTAAAAGGCTTTACAACACAAACATATACATACATCCATACATCCCTTTTAATGTATCATAAGATAATACCATGGATGTATGAATAGAATACATGGTGAATTGCAACTATTGGCTAAAAAAGGACCTTTGGAGAACTGTCATATGAACATGCCCAGTGCAAGGCGACATGGGCGGCGCAGTCCCGCGGGTCTTTATCTGCTAAGCCCATGGTGGCTTTCAGACATGGCGCTCTTCCTGGGGGCTTGCCATAACTAGTGCCTTCCGCTGCCTGAAAGACGATGTTGAGGGCTCCAAACACCAAACTATGTGTGGTGCGACGCGTCTGCCTTCAGGATTGTTGGTAAACTTTTTTTCTTTTTATTTTGACAAATTGTCAAGTTTCCGATTGACTGAAGATATTTTATTGTTATTTTATGTTGTTAATTTAAAAATGGCATAGCAACCCGTGCTTTAAAAAACAAAAACAAATCAAGAATCGAATCGTGACCTTAGAATCAATGATTTGGAGAATCGTGACACCCTATAATATCCTATATTTATGCACAGATTTGAAACTTTACAATTCATCTGGTAGAAAATATATCTGGAAACAAATACATCAAATATAAACTCAAATTCTGTATCACAAAAGTTGAAAGACATGTATTGTGCATTGCTTCTGATTGGTCCAACTTGAGAAGTGGAAAGGTTTTAAAAACAATTTGATGTCTCTTCACTAGGCAATCAACATGCAGCTGTACATTTATTGTGCTCCAGTTTTTATTGGGCCATAAGATGAGAAGGCGCCACCAGGGCAAATGAGAAAATGCGATGGGTTTAACAGATGCACAGTGCACGTAGGCCGCGATCTTTGAGCTGTTCCGTCTTTTAAAGATGATTTGCAGAGCCAGATTGCCCAGCCAACTTACTCAAAGCAACATGCTCCTTCCCTGTTTCGGTGGACAGCTGTCCAGGGATGTTGTGGGAATTTATTTTTATATATATATATATATATATATATATATATATATATATATATATATATATATATATATATATATATATATATATCACACAAACACACACACACACACACATACATACATACATACATACATACATACGTACGTACGTACGAGGCGTCACTATTCTCACTGCCTGCTGTAGTTCATAGTAAGCGAGCATGTGCACAAAAATGCACACTTGCAAACAGTGTTGTGGGCTTCCCAAATGCCATTGTGATCACCAATCACCTGCATATCACCATTAGAAAAACTTAAAGGTGCTCTAAGCAATGTTGGGTGACGTCACTTCTTGTTGACATTAAAAGTATTTTCAAACAAAACAAGACTAGCTTGCCTCTCCCTCCTCCTCATCCAGTCCTCTCCCCCTCCCTTCTGTGCTTCCGCGCACTAACCCCCCCAAACCCCCACCGCCAAATCCTTCTGGTTGGTTATTGGCTGGAACGCTGGAACACTATTTGTGTATGTTTCGTGGTGCAGGTGGGCACAGTTTTTTTGTTGCTGTTTGTAGACCCTGGGCTGTCTACAGAGACAGCGTTTTTTTACAGTGTGTTCTGGGGACAGGCAGATCGCGGATAGTGAGGAGATGTTTGCTTTATGTGACAACAAATGTTATAGCCTAAAACACATGTGACATCGCTTAGAGCACCTTTAAGAAAGGAAAATACATAATTACATGACAGTTCAATTAGTAATTTAAAGAGACATTTGTATGCCTGCATCTCTTGTGGTGTCCGGTGTGAGCACCAAAAACAACAACTGGCAGCTAGCTGGTCAGAGATCTGTCATTAGTAAACTTACTGTATGTTCTGATATACAGTAAAACTTATGTCAGAGATCTTGATAAGTTTGCCATTTTTATAGGCAATAATATAGAGCAGTCAAAATCATTTGAGATTTTATGACGTAAAATTTATTATAGCTTTGTCAAAATGATTGCCGAAGGGCAATATGCCAATTAAATTTTTGTGTGCAGTCATCCTAAACAAAAAAGTAAAAGTGTATTGTAAAGGCAATATCTCACTTGTGTAATACATATATGAAACTGCAAAAAAAGGCTTTTGCTTATTTAAAACCACCCACCATTTCAGATGTCTAATTGATCAAATGTGATGTCCATTACACTGCAACACAAAGTCAGTATCCAGTTAAAATACTTTTCTTAAATCTTAATAAATAAGTAAGAGAAGAAAAAAAAAAAGGTCAATAGCCCATTAGAAACAGTTCCATAGTTGCAATTGAATTAGTTTTAGTGGTGCTGGTAGGCGTATTTTTAAGTTTGGAAAGAGCCAGGCTTAGCCTGATGTGTGATGAGCGTAAGGCTGCGCGCATCACCCAGGTGGGTGCTACACATTGGTGGTGTTAGAGAGTAGTCCCCCCCCCCCGGAAGCGCTTTGAGTGTCTATGATAAAGCGCTATATAAATATAATGAATGAATCAATGGATTAGCTTGGATACCAGCCAAACTTAGTCTGTCTTGAAATAAAATCCCTTTACTTCAGGGATATCACTAAATTGCCTGTGTATTGTCCGATTTATGTGTTAAGATCTTTACTGTGATTGGATGTAAAACGTCCCGCTTCAAATTCAACCAATAACTTGACTCATTTCCCCTGTTCCCCACCCCCTTAACACACACTCCCAAAGTACATATAGCTGACAGGAGAAGAAGCTTTGGTTGTCTGGTAGATGTCATCCAAACGGTCGTAATAACATTTTATTTATTAACATTTAATTGACTATATTTTTTAAATAGTTTATTTTCAAAACAACCTCTAAAGAAACACCAGCTTGTCAATTCTGCAATGTAACGCTAACCGACACAGCTGGGACCATCTAAAATTTGTATCTGCACTAAGTAAAGGAAGCATAACCAAAAGTAAGCTAAGTATTAGTGATGCTTACAAAGCTAGCTAGCTAAAGTTATCTATCTCCCTCTGCACCAAAACTCTCAAGAAATCTATTCACCTGGTCTTGTCTCGGTCTGGTCCGGTCTTGGTACTTACTTGGTCTCGGTTTAGGTGCTTGACTACAACACTGCTCCATACTTAACGCACGTAGACAAAAAGGGTATATATGAATGTCCCATTCTGTTCTTTTTTAATTTATTATAAGAACACTGATCACAACTAGATTATTTTCTGCTGCAGCACAGTTTTGAAGTTAAGTGGTAGTGATGTAAACCAGAGGTGTTTTGCCTTTGATATGATGCAAAACACCTACTCTGACATCACTGGCTATGTTTGAAAGTCATACCCTTTGCGATGAGTATGTCCACACCATCCCACTAGGTGTATGCATGTGCACCTTCAGCAGATCAAAAACTGTGTGTGTGTTCAGGAATAGGTAAAAATGGTCATTTGAAATGCCAAGCTGAGATATTGTGGCGATGGTACGGCGTAGCCGACTTCAAGTTAATTTCATTGTCAACACTTGTTTGTGTTGAAAATCCCCACAGACATGATGGATCCCAAACAGAAAGGATACCTTTCAAAAACATCTGTGAAATATGAAATTCCTTTTTTTACTCTTTTGTTTTCTAAGGAAGGCTTTCTTCATGCATGGCTTCCGTTTGCTGCACAGTGAAAAATTTTGTTACCAGGCAACAGGCATAACAATGACACAGGTGCTCACTCACTCACTCACTCACTCACTCACTCACTCACTCACTCACTCACTCACTCACTCCTCCCTCCCTCCATGGGTTTTGCATTCTTAATAATGTTAAATGGCACTTGTTTTAATTTGTTACACTTATACAAAAAGGTTGCACATTCTGATCTGATCTCATATTTAGCTATGGGCTCATGTGTGATGTTTTTCACTTTTAATAGTGTTTTAATGTAGTCAATAAATAAAAATGGCTATGTGCACTGCAAAAAGTCTTATGTTTATTAAAAAGTGAAACATTTGCCAGTGAAGTATATCACTTCATTTTCAATTCACAACAGCTTGCTTCCAAAATCTGTGCCTAAATCTTTGTTGAAGGTAGACAAAAAAAAAATAAAAAAGGCAGATCACTGCGCTGAAATAAAACATTACACTTTATTTCAGGAAATTCTTGTAACTGTGAAATAAGTCACCGCACACTCAGATTTTTTCACTTCTGAAATGAAGACTTTTAAGCCTAAATAATAGACATAAATGTACTGAGAAGAGGATTTTTTTTTATTTGAGAGGGGAAAAAAAGTTCTACAGCAATGACGGTTTTACGGAAACCTAGCAGCCGACGGTATTTCTGAAAGCATATTTTCAAAGTTTCTTTCAAAAGCCTGGAGTAATCCATGTTCACATTTTTTTTTAAACACCAAATTACAAACAAAGAGGAAGGAGAGGAAGAAAAGCAAGGGCAGTGCTAACAGGCTGTTAACACCAGCCTGAGCCCGGCCCGATCTCCTCCATGTCTGCCTCCTTTCTTGCTTTTCAGAGATGGCAGAGGCTTTGAGCTTCGTTAAACTGTCCCTCCTGCCCCTCCCCCACATCTCTCTCTCTCTCTCTCTCTCTTTTCCCCTCTATCTCCGATGCCCGTCTCTCTCTCTTTCTCACTCACTCTGTTCTCTGCATCCCTCCTCCACCACCCCCCATCTCCGCCAGCAGTCTTTCACCCTTAATCAGAAGGCTGCGGCTCCCCGGGCTCCTCTACCTCCTCATCACCCCTTCCCCCCTCCTTCTATCCTTTCACCACCAGCCACCACTTACCTCCCAGCACTCTCTCTCTCTCTCTCTCTCTACATTTTTCCAACCCCCCCACCCCACCACCCACACCTCCTTTTACACCCCTGCAGTTAGCGTCTGCCAAAGGTTGCCTCTGTACATCACTCACCCGTGCACTTAGCAACAAAAGATGTGTGGTAATTTCTCTGCGCGTGCAGCAGACCGCCGGCCCAGTCACACCCCGGGGTGGGGTGTGTGTGGGGGTGGGGGGAGATTGTTGTGGGGGTTGCGCCGAGGCTCTTTGCGTTGCCGTTGCTCTCTGCTGACCCCCATGTCACGCATGATCGACGTGGGGGAGAGTGGTGGGCTGTGGCTGCGTGACTGGCAGGCCGTGGAGACGAAGGTGGTGGGGCGGGGATGGGTGAAAGCACTGTCAGAGTGGTGGTGTGATTCGGTGTGTGTGTGAGTGTGTGTGTGTGGGGGCCTGGCCGCCACAGTGTGTTTGTTAAAATGACTTCCTTGTGTAGCATTGTCACCGGCTTGCTGCTGCACCGTCTCTCTCTCCCTCTGTCTCTCTCTTTAAGTTCAGACATACACCAACAAAGCTGCACAGTTGCAGTTTGCAATGCATTTCAAAAAGCAGCACTGACAATAAAAACAACAGAAAGCATTTATGAACAAAGCCAAAGAGGTGAAACCCGCGTCTACACATGGCAAAATAATGTACAACCAAACACACGCACACACAATTTGAAGCATGCACGTTTGACTCAAATCCGCCAAACAGGGGAAAGGCATATTACTGGAATTCTCAGTGCCTTTTCCCAGCAATGAAAGACAGTTGTGTGTGTGTGTGTGTGTGTGTACGTGTTAATCTTTGCATGTGGCTTTGGCATTCGAGGGGGGGGGGGGTTATGGTGCAGGTGCGAGGACAACTCCATCCAATCTGATCAATGGCGATATTAATCTGAGCACGAGTCAGCCACGCCGCCCCGGCATTTGATTAAAACAGGGAAGAAATATGACGTAACCAATAAATCTGTTTGTCAAAATGGCACGTGGCTCGAGAGGAAAGGAAATACTGGCACAGATAAGGCGCTGAGGAGGAGGAGAAGAGGAGAGAAGGTTGAATGACAGGAAGAGATGGAAGGGAGCATAGATGGGGGTGGGGTGGCTGGTGACTGACCTCCTCAGCATTTCCCCTGCATGAGCAAAGAACTCAGACTGAACCAAATCTTCACCTGCTAGCCTCCCACTGCACTTCCACCAATACCTTTCCTCCCCTCAGACCCTCTCTTCCTCTCTGTTTCTTTCTCTGTCTCTATCTCTCTCCCACCAGCACCTATGGATAACAGAATAATCCGTGAGTCTGTGTATGTGTTTGTGTGTGTGTGTGTGTGTGTGTGTGTTGTGGAATTTTGAGGACTCTGCAGCACACTGATGGAAATAACTCCAGAGAACCAGAGCTGGCTGAAATGTACGCACTGTACATAAACATGCAGACCTGCCAACACTGTTAACACATCACCAAATGGATACAGTATTATATTCAGACAACAAAAATATTGGCAAGTTATTCTTATGTTGAATATATGGAGAGAACTATGTGTCAAAGTTTACCCTAAACCCTGTATAGAAAATATTCCTGCTATTTTGGGCAGCTATTATGCTACAGACTATTAGTACAGTATAGCTGTACCTGACTTGGTGATGTCTTAGGAATCAGATTTGGCTGTGCAATACAAATTTTTGACTATAAGGACTTTTTGTTCCTTTTTCCCCCCATATAGATTATCAAGCAACGCTTTAATGAACTGATCCAGCATAGTATCACAATATTTTCCCTGGCAATATCGTATCGATACGCAGACGCCAAGTTTAAATCTTTTAAAATTGGTCAATTTGGCTGCTTGACAATCCCATTTTGCAGCAATAAAATTGAAGCGAGATGAACAAACAGAGAATTTTGTCTTTTTAGATAAAACAGATGTTGACAAAATTTACTTTTCGGGACATAATTTGAAATTGGGAAGAAAATTGAAGTTTGAAAAAAGGTTAGAAATTGCAATATATTGCAGAATATTGCAATATGTTTAAAATCGCAATAATATCCTATCGTAACGTAAGTATCGTGATGATATCGTATTGTGAGGCCTCTGGTGATTCCCACCCCTACATGACTTACTGTTGAGAAAAGTTTAACAATGTTGTTCTTCCGATAAAATCAGATATCACTTAAATGTGTGGTTTTGGAAAGCTATGACAATAAACATTTTGTTGTTTAGTTTGAAGCATCAAATATATAGTGCAGGCTCAACGGCATTTGTTTGGCGTTGCTGTATTAAACTGCAGAACGTATGGTTGGAAAACGTAGCACCTGAAACTAAAAGGAGTTAATGACGGTTGAACACTAACTTAAGAGTTTGTGGTGCCTTTCAGTGTCTGCATGTGGGGTCACATGTCAAGGCTCACAGAAATACCTACTGCCGTTTAAAAGTTTGGACCTGCCTGCCACAAAAGCTTGATTCAGTACAGTCAGATGGCTGAAAGGACGACTCCATATTTTGAATGGTATTCCATGTTTTTAAGATGTAGAAAGTAATCTTCACAAATAGGTATTATTTTGTATAAAGGGCTTGGCAAAAACATGGAGAACCAAACGATATACATGGGTTCAACCAGACTGACAAGTGAAAGGGCAAAAAGAGACGAAGAAAGCGCTGAGCAACAGTTCAATAAGAATAGGAGATTTAAATAAGAACAGGTTCTTGTTTCAGTGTCAGGTGCACAAGAATGCCGAGCTGGAATTTGCTTTAGCAAAGCTATTCTAAAAACTTAGAAATAGATATAGAAAGTTTGTGTATGGTTAGCACTATTGGAATAGGATCGCAGAATATCAGATGAATATACTATGGACTAACAAATCATTTAATATGTTTAAACCTATTGAATCTAACCACTGAGTAGACTGCACAGGGCCTAAATAGAAAAACAATCAACAACCAATTGCACAGCTGCAGTTTTATAATGATGGCAGGTCACTTCCACTTTTCTGCAATTCCATTCATTAAACCCACTTGTGGGTCAGATTAAGCTGCCACACCCTTCCTGCTCCTTATGCAGCACATACTGTACATATGGATATATGGATTCAGTGAGATTTATTAAAGTTATGAAACCTTTCCAATTATCCTTCTGTTACTCTCATTAAATAACCCTAATGCAGCCTGCAGTATCTACTTTAGTAAAAGCAACCACTACTGCCCTTGTATTCTATCTCATGCTCTATTCAAGGAAGACAGCAGATACTATGGGAGATTACCTTGCGTAGAGCAAAATGAGTGAGGGTGGTAGAAGCATCTGTGATTGTGGATTTGTTCTTTAAAGTCTAACAAAGACTTGGACAAAACATCCCCCAATTACATCCCCTTATATCTTATGAGGATGAACAACTCCAATTTTGTTTTGGCCTGGGGGGGAGGGGGGGGGGCTACAGAAGAGGAATAGGGCCACATGTGGAAAATGTATTTGAGGTCTGAGGATATATTTTTTTTTAGTCTGAATCCTTTAAACTTCAAACGTTACCCACATTTAAAAAAAAAAATGTCATCAGTCATGCCTTGTGCTGTTTCTGTGTGATATATAACGCATATGTTGGATTGACCGTAGTGAGAATATGTTGTTCTGTAGGTGAGGCTGTTAATTAAGCTGAGGAGGGGATGACTCATAAGCAATCCACATCTAAATGTCACTCCTTCAGTTTTGGCTTTGTGCTGGTCACCGTTGACACCGTCTGAGTTGTTTATATGCTTATATATTATTTTTTATTATGTTTGTTCTAATGAATGTTGAAAAGCATGTAATTAAAACATGTGAATAAAATAACATTTAAAAGACTTTAATAAAATAAGTTGTCTTGAGGAGGTCTTCATGTCAAATGGCCGCCGTCATACAGCAGCGGTCATCATTTTGAGAATAAAGCTTTGTTCGCTTTCCTGACTAGCGATGGGTCCTCACCACATGTGCACAACTCTATAGCCGGTCCCCCATCATCCCCCAAACATCTCTGCATTGAGAGGGGCGCAAAGTGAAGAAGAGGGATGAAGGGATTAAGAAAGATGGAGAAGGATGATGGAGAGGTGGAAGAGATGAAGAGTGAGGCCACATTGGAGGAGAAGGAGGAGGAGGACAGACGGAGATGTCACGTGACCCAGACTTCAACTCACTGCAGGGGGAGTCAGGCAGACAAAAGAACCTGTCAGCATGCACGTAAAAGAGCGTACATGCACACACACAGCAACACAAAACTACAGCCAGATAAGATGAGTGGCAGAGCGTACGGATGAGGGAATTGATTTTTTTTTTTTTAAATTTTAGGTCAAGCTAAACCTTCAAACATCAAGGTGCCTGGTATAAATAACCCATCTACCAAGAGGGATATCTGGCCAGCACAAAGGGGGGCAGTCAGGTCTTGACATCTACCTTCATCAATATCGTGCTGATGTGTGGTCACGAGAGGAAGAGGAGGAAAACAATAAACATTTACAGTGTTGACAAAAAAATACAAGAATATTTGAATAGTTCTTCTCGGTTCTGTCTGCGCTAGTGTGCTAAAGATTATCATGACTAACTGCGGAGGCTAATTTAAAATCTAGTCTATTATTCATGCAAAATATCATTCTAGGTAGATAACTTTGTGATGTAAATGCCATATTTCTGTTGTAGTAATCCTGTCTCATACGTTTTAAAACATGTTCTAATGTTTTGCATCTCATAAGCCTTTAAACTTATCATGATCTATTGCTCAGACTGCACTTCCTGGATCTTATTTCATCGTCACACCGCTACCCAAAACAACAGATCCCCTTGCAGTATTTTTGGTCTGAAAAACTAAAGGGCATGCTACTTTCTACACTGGCATTGAACTTTGAAGCAAATCAATAAACGTATAATAATCCTATATGAATGTAATTCCTATCACTAAGTTACAGAGGCCAGTGTACAGTGGGTAGGCCAGATGTCAGGTCTGCACTTTGACTCTCTGTGTGCTTTTACAGTTGTTCAGTTGTGTGTCTATTATCTTCATGGCCGTTCTCTTAGCATGCAGGTTTAGTTCCAGTGCAGTAATGGGTGTGGAGGGGAGAGCCATATCTGGGCTCTCTTGCTAATTGAGCACAGCACTGGACCCAAAGGTCTGCCTCGCTGACGCTTTCTTAATCCATGGCTGTTTAACGCTGGTTGTGCTTGAGTAATTAAGCAGATAATCTTCAATTAAACAGAGCTCGACCCCACAACCCCCTACCCCCATCCCGAGACAGATGGGCCTTGGAGCACACAGCTCTTCTTACCCAAGATAAATGGCCCACTCCCCTGCCACACAACCCTGGTGCTGCCATGCTTTATGGCAAGTGTGTGTGCCATTATCATTTTTTACCACTGGACTTCAATATTACCACTTTGACACATTTCTGGCCGCACTTGTTGTATATACAGTATAGCTGGAAACTAACCTGTCCACACATTTACTGTGTGTATGTTATCATTACTGTGATCATTTTTAAATGCTCATAGATCCTCATTTTTGTAATGTTTAGATAAGTGTATAAAATAAATTGTTTTGGACTGCAGAGTATAAGTACACATTTGATCAATTTAATTAGATTTCAGTACTCTAAATAATGTCCGTTAAACATTTGTGAATAATGAAAGACATATGGCAGAATCCATATTTAATATTTGACCATCATTATGCTTGCAATTTAAGTCTAACTTTTATTAAGTAGGGGCCATAGTCTAAAGTAATCAGGGTAAGTGTCTTGGGTCTTGGCTTGTCTCATTTAAAGCAAATCATGCAATGCTAATTAAAAAGATCCCACACATGCATGCAGATTTAAACATCTGGGGTGCCATTTTTACTGCGTTGGTCTGGATATTTGTTCTAAATCTAAAAATCACATTCTAAAACTCATTTCACATGTAAATGATCTCCTAATTTGGCTAATGTTCAAATCCTTTGAACTTGTGTACAGTTTGTGCCTTGTAAACAGTGATTTACATCTACAGGACAGATAAATGTATTTTTCTTATTGTCAACATATCAGAAGATACTGAAGCTGTCAACCTAAAACAGGATGTAAAGAAGGGGTCACATCTATACAGTTTAATACATTTTCAAAGGCTTGTTAATGTTCTACATAGGCTGTGTTTTAGCAAATGTTACTCAAAAAGTAGAAAATTTATTTATTTTTATTTATTGGGAACTATTTTCAGCTGTGGATTTATACACATTTGGTGTTCCAGTGAGTATTTACAGCAGCAGGACAGTTTATTTACTAAAATAATCTACAGTGCCCATGTTCATTAATAAAAAGAAAATGTTGCAAAGTGTAAAGGTGTGGCTCAATGAAGTGGTTTTAAATTGTATTTCGACGACAGTGGAGGTCTATGGCACAGAGGAATAAGCATTTTGAGGCTTTGGCTACACAGACAACGCTGGTCTTTAATGAGAGATTTTCTCACAAAGAGAAAAATATAGGATCTTGCTGTATTCTTTAGGCCTTTATGGGTTTCTGTGTTTCAGCATCAGATAGAAAATAGTTTTTTGTGATTGTAAAATTACAGGAGGCAGCAACTTATTAGAAATCAATAAAATATCTCAGCAGGGTACAGTTATTGTATAATATGTTCACATAATGTACAAAATACGTCCCTATTCAATGAGCCTAAATAAGCCTCAGAATCCCCCTCACCCAGAGCACATACATTTAAGATGCCTTGTGGGACCTCAGTGCCATTTTAGTCTCACGCTAACGATCCTCACAAGCTTATCAGTGCTGCTAACACTTGCACATAACCCTCTATGCTTCTCTCTCTCCCTCTTTTCTAGCCACTCCTGTTTCCACAGCGGTAATTAAGCCATCAAAGCTCGCAACCATGCCCATCCTCCGTCTCTAAGGTGAGAATACAGGCCCACATGTCAAGTGGAGCGCAGCCACCCGTGTGTCTCTTTAAAAGGGGAAGGCACAAGGGACAAGCGTGCGCGTGTGCATGTGTGTGTGTGTTCACCACAGCAGCTGCAATGGGCTGGTAGACAACACAGTGTGACGTGGTGCCGATGTCTAATACCTGCTGCCACGCTGTGCTGGAGATCCACAGATAACGGTTTATGTTCAGCTAGGTTTCTAAAAAAAATAATAATAAGACTTAAGGGGCCAAAATACAGCATGAATGTGCAGGTGTATTGGCACATGTAAAAGACTCTTCCCAATACACACACACACACACACACACCTGTCCCAATGTGCTCTTTCATTAGTCCACCCACACATAAAGTTGCACTGCTGTAAGTAATACATCAGTGATGTTCAGTGCATTGCAACAGTTCTTTTTATGTATATGTATGTACCAACAACCTACTTCATCTGTCTATTTTAGAAAATTATAGCCTACATTTCCCAGAATGCCATTTGACATTCCCCAGAAACCATGCCTGTCTCTTGGATTAAGTTGAGAAAGTAAGTTATGTTGTCTATGTTTGGCTAGTTATCCCCAGAAGACATAAACAGAAGACCAAATTATACTTAACGCCTATACTTAAATACTTACCTGAAGTTTAGCAGGAAAGCATGGTCACCATGTTACTTTAGTGTATTGGTGTCAGCATGCTAACATGTGTTGATATGGTTGGAAAGTGGGCAGAGCCATTTGATCCATACTGTAAGTGTACTTAAAGCTATAGTGCGTAGTTTCTGCCGCCACCACGAGGAATTGTAAGTAATGACAACAAAACTGTCAGCTCGTCCACATGATACAAATCTTTTGTGACGCACAGCAAGATGGAGATACGTTTTGTAGCAACTCATTTGGCAATGGCTTGAATGTAACGGACGTTCATTAATATCAAAAAGTTGCGCACTAAAGCTTTCAGCAATATTACAACAGAGAGTTTAATTTAACATTGAGGTGCGAATGCATCACTGAAGTGCCAATAATATTATTATTAAATCAATAAAGTACAGCAGCTGATGGAAATGTCATAATTCTTGCAAGTAGTATTCATGAACCAAAATACTGTCCAAATTAAAATGTCCCGATGAAAAGTACACTGGATACACAGGAGAACATTAACGTCTGTTCAAAATGTCATATTCATCCAAGATGGTGAGTTTTTTTCAACCTGGACCAAAGTGGTGAACTGACTGAGTGACATTGCCATGCCTTCTTAGAAAATATACCACTAAACAAAAAATGGACCCAGAAAAGCAGATAAGCAAGGTGTATCACTGAATTTTGTCAGAAAGGCAACCTTGTACAGGACTTTTGAAGTACAACAAAAAAGTAATGGTTTCAAGAAAATTTATTTTACAACAAGACCTGTGATAACTGTGATATGTGTCAGTAAACGCTGTCACTATGTTGTTGCATTACCTGATTTCAGTTTGGTTAAGGGTGTTTGGAAAGCTACAAATATTACAATTATCAATCAGACCGGTGTACTGGAAAAGCTTAGCTAGGAGAACTAGTTTCTCAACATGTGCAGTAAGCAAGACTAATCTGCATATTGTTATTTTCTTTTTTTAAAGTTGTCATTTGATAAAAGTTGGATGCTGGTTGGGCAACAGCATTGTTTAAGTTAGTAAAAGCTCCATTTGATGATAAGTAAATATAGTCATTGTATTAAAAAGAGCAAAGTTTATTGATTAGTAAAAGTCTAATGTACCATTTTAAAAGTACAATTTGTGGTAGCAGTATTTCCCAGGATGCATTCACAGTCTGGCAAAAGTATTCTTTCGTGATCCAACAGTATTTACTTATTTTAGTTTTCTTATCTAGACATACAGCACTGGGCTTTTTGTGTGCCGGCTCCCTTTTACATGGTTTGTTTGTGGATTCAGTGAACAGGTGCACAGGTGCAGAAGAACAGCTCAATACAGTAGGAGCAAACCTAGAAACTCACTTGGCTTGTTGCCAGGTTGGTGAACTTCACCCCATCCCAGCTGTGACAGAACATCAAAGGGGACAAAGCTCCACAGAACTCATCCAGTCAACTACAGGCCAGGCACATGGGGACCATATGCAGACAGACACGACACGGACATTGACCCCACTACCAGACAAGCGTGCAATGTCTGAACCAAGGGCTTGTTTGTAATAGTAAGGATACATTTTGTAGTAATGGTGCAAACTGCTATACAAATTACTTGTCACATCACTCTCACAAACTCAGGGCTTATCAGCCACAATATCAGAGTCTAAGGATTGAAATACATGATATAAAACATTATTTGATTAATGACCTGATTATAAGTAAATGGATGTCATCAGACTCTAAATGCGATCCATGTTGGATCTGTGACACTGACTTTGTATAAGCATGTTGAGCAAAAGCGTATAAAGCATGTCTTGGTTTTTTTTGTACTTCATGATATATTGCGCACAAAATATACACCTCGGTTTCCAGAGTTAAGGAATTTGATCTTGGCTGCAAAGATATTTTTTTATTTTATTTTTTTCACTGCCATCCCGTGAAATTCAAGTTTAACTTCATTATGCAAAAATAATTTTACTTGAGTTTACAAACATACACAAAGACAAAACAATGTACCAAAACAAAATTAAACCAAGCTT